>QLPI01002174.1:0-28153 GCA_003314275.1 Chroogomphus rutilus | reverse complement strand
CAAAACCAAGGGGGACTCTAGCTCCAAATGCAATTCCAACAAGGATTTGGCAGTACATATCGATGGACCTCATCACCCAATTACCACAAAGCCTGGGATATGATGCAATTATGGTGGTGGTGGATAGACTATCCAAATGAATTAGATTGGCACCCACAAATGGAGAGGTCACATCAGAAGGGATTGCAAGGATCTTCAGAGACACGGTGTGGAGAGACTTTGGACTCCCAGAAGTGGTGATCAGTGACAGGGGATCTCAATTCATCTCGAAGTTCACAAAAGACCTATACCGACTGCTAGGAATAAAGATGAACCCTTCGACTGCCTATCATCCCCAGAAAGATGGACAAACGGAATGCATCAACCAAGAGGTAGAGCAGTATCTACGGCTGTTTGTCAACCATCGGCAGGATGACTGGGTGGAATGGTTGCCATTGGCAGAATTCAGCTATAATGACAAGATCCAAGTGTCGACGGGGTACTCTCCATTCTACTTAAACTATGGACAGCATCTAAGGAAGTCTACAGAGCTACAACGGGAGGCAGAAACAGAGGCGGCAGATGTGTTTGAGAGAAGGATGAAGAAAATAAGAGAGGAGGCAGCAGCAGCACTAGAAAAGGCAGCATCAGACATGAAGAAGTATTATAACAAAGGAAGGCAAGATGTACCACAATATCAAGTGGGGGACAAGGTTCACTTGGAAGGCCTTAATATTACCACTGACCGACCTTCAAAAAAACTAGAAGACAGACGTTATGGCCCATTCCCAATTGTGGCAAAAGTGGGAGAATGTGCCTATAAACTGCGACTACCCCCCAATTGGAAGAACATCCATCCTGTGTTTAATACTGTCCTGCTACGCCCTTCCCAAACACCCACATCCTCCATACAACAAAAGCCAACACCCCCTCCACCAGTGATCACACCAAAAGGAGTAGAGTATGAAGTGGAGGAAGTTCTGAACTTGTCAAGTACATGTACCAAGGACCCGGTTATTCGGCAGTGCCGACAGAGCAGCCATTCTACGTCCATGTACAAGTGTCCATGCCACATGCACGTCACTTGGTATGCCGTTCTAGGCTCGGCACGTCCACCATACCATTTGCCTGTTCCTCGATCCGCTTCACCTTGGGACCTCTTGTCCTTGTATTATCCTCGGTTACGACTCCATTATTTTATACTCCCACTCCCTATTGTCCTATCTTGGGTCACGATTCTATTATCCTATTCCTTATTGTTTTATCCCGGTTTACATTCCTTGTTCTAATTTTACTCATTGTGGACAATAACCACATGCTCTGCATACCTTGTTGTTCCACATTCCTTATTCCACATGTCACTTCTCAACCTATATAAGTAGGACATGCATGTACATATTTCCTCATTCTGGGTATCGACAAGGCTTAGGCCCTTCTACCTTCTTCTCTTCTGTAAAGTCCTTGACTTGGGCCAGCATCATCAGCATCCTCCTAAGTACCTGTCTGTTGCAAAACCAGTGGCATGCATGGCAAGTAGGGCACAACGCATGAGTACGTTGAAGCCAACACTACTACTCTTGGCCTGCAGGACTTGGCCATAGTCCGCCTGACCTTTCGACAACACCCCTCGGCAGTACCGAAGTCCGTCAGTAACCAAAGCTTGACAGAACTCCAGAATGCATAGAGGAGTGCTGCAATATCTGGTGAAGTGGGTTGGGTACCCCAGAGGAGATTATTCATGGGTGCCAGAGAAGAACACGAGGAATGCAAGATGGAAAACACAAGAGTTCCACAGGCAATTCCTAGCTGCACCCAGGCACATAGGCCACATCTTCCACAGACTACTTGAGCATGGCAAGTTAGTGCGATGAGTGCACAATGGCAAGTGTGACAAGTGCACGATGCTTGGTGGTGGATGCAGCGAGTTAGCGCAACAAGGACATGGCAAGTCAGTGCAATGAGTGCGCAACGGCAAGTGTGACACATGCACAACGGCAAGTGTGACACGTACATGACGGCGAGTGTGACGCGTATGCGACATGCTCAGTGGTGGTGGGTGCAGCAAGTCGACGCTACGAGTGCGCGATGGTGACAGGTGCAAACGCAGTGCAGGGCATGAACGTAGGCAGACATGACAGATGCAAAGGCACAAACGCAGGAAGGTGCAGGTGTAAGGATGATGCAAGGGCAGGTATGGGTGCAGGTGTGAGGGTGGCGGGTGCAGGTACACGTACACATATGCGTAGGGGTGCAGGGGCAGGTGCAGGTGCAGGTGCGAGGGTGGCGGGGGCAGGTGCAGGTGCAGATGCAAGGGCGGCGGATGCAGGTGTGGGTGCAGGTGTGAGGGCGGTGCACCGGTATGCAACGGCGGGTGCGACAGGTATGCAGGCGTGAACCCACGCAGGTGGCAGATACGGGGGTGGCAGGTGCAGGTATGCGTAGGGGTGCAGGCGCAGGTGCGAGTGCAAGGACGGTGCGAGGGTGTGGTGGGTGCAGATGTGGATGCAGGTGTGAGGGTGGTGCACTGGTACGCAATGGCAGGTGCAACAGATAGAGCGTAAATGGCAGGCGCAAACCCACGCAAGTGCAATGAAAGGACCGAGTCGCCATGCACGCCGGCACGGTGACGAAATGACCTGAAAAAAAAAAAGAAAAGGAGTCGCCACACACACCGGCACAATGAAGAAATGACCTGTGATTGTTGTGCACACCGGTGCAACAAGAACAGGTAGGGAAATGCACGGGTCAGGCCAACCCGCACGGGTCACCGGGTCGGGTGTCCTTGGGTGTGGGTGCGGGTCAAGCCGTGAGCACCCGTGACCCGGGCCCAACCCGGGGCGTCAACTCTGACACGAACGCAGCTTACGCGTACGCGTCGTACGCGCCGTATGCACCATATGCGCTGTACGCGTCATACGTGCCGTATGCGCCATACGCGTCGTATGCGCCGTATGTGCCGTATGCGTCGTACGCGCCGTATGCGTCGTACACGCCGTATGTGTCGTACGCGTCGTACGCACCGTATGCACCGTATGCGCCGCATGCGCCGCATGCGTGCGGGTGCGGTGCACACCCGACACCCGTCGACCCATGGGAAAAAACCCATGGGTTGACGGGTTCGGGTTTCCCATGGGTCGGGTGCGGGTCACCCACATTTGACCCGTGGGTGACCCGTGCCATTCCCTAAGAACAGGATCCATGGCTAGCAGAGAGCTCCAGAGGGTCTTGATCCAGGGAAGTTGAACATATGCGGGTGCAATGGGAAGACTAACTAACAAGTCTGCCACCCCTGCCTTACCTTCTTCTCGCAAAAAGGATGCCCCACCAATCGTGCATGCCGGCATGACGGCTAGGACGAGTGCAGGGGTCAATTACCTTCTTCTCACCACCTCTTTCAGATGAGACCGCAGGTGGGAGGGGCAACAAACGAATAAACAGGTCCTTATACCAAACAAACACAAACTCCTCCAACCCGGTACATTGGATCACCCAGTAAATAGGCAATGGTCAATGAGGACATTGACCTTAAAAGGGGGGGTAATGTCATGGTTTCTCTACTCCTCTATCTATTGCTTGTTATTGGACTCCGCTACTCCGCTAGACCATATGTACAGTTCTTAGGTAATTAGTTAAAGCTCAGTCTTGAGCTGGTCAATACACCGACAAGTATCATTGCTCAAATCCCTCTTCCGCTCCCAAGTATTGAAGCTCTTGTTGTTGCTGACATCGAGCTGGGTCTTCGAGTAGATGAGGATATCATCAATGTAGATGCACATGACTCCTTCCATGATAAGGTCTTGAAAGATGTCATTCATTATGGTTTGGAAGGTGGCCAGGCTGTTGGTGAGGCTGAAGAACATTACCAGGGGCTCGAACAGCCCTTGGTTGGTCTGGGAGGCTGCTTTCCACTCATCTCCCTCCTTGATCCAAACATTGTTGTACCCCCACCAGATGTCCAACTTGGTGAAGTACCGGGCCCCTTTCAGTTGATTGACCAGCTCAGGGATGAGTGGAATCAGGTATCAGTTCTTCACCATCATGGTGTTCAATTTTCGGTAGTCTTGTATGAGCCTCAGGGCTCCATCCTTTTTTTTAATGGAGAAGACCGGGGAAGCCATAGGGGATTTTGACGGTCAGATCCATCCCATTTTGAGATTTTCTTGGATAAACACATCTAGCTTGGCTTGCTCCAATGGGGACATCAGGTACACCTTACAGTTCACAGGGCTTGAACTGGGCTCTAGCTCTATCTCGTGATCCCAGATCTTCTAGGCTGGTAATTCATTGAAGGACTCCTTTGCAAATATGCTCTTGAATTCTCAGAGGTAGTCCGGGATCCTGACATCAGCCTGTATGTTCTGGTAGTGAGCCTCAGCCAGTCTTTGCGATGTTGTCTGGGCAGCCTGAATCTGCCCTGAGTCTGATGGCAGCATCACATATAACAACTTGTCTCCCTCTTCTAACTCGGCCCAGACATCCCCTTCTTCCACTAGATTGCCACCCACTGTCTTGTCTTCCTCACACCCTTCCTTGGGTAGCTTGGGGAATGGGCCTACATGGCAGGCCTGTTAAGTCCACGTGTCAGGCGCTTAGCTAGATACTTCCAGAAGGGTTTCTGGAGGCTTCTGATGGGTTTCCATGAGGGGGGTTGAGACTCCAATGATGGGGAGACTAGAGATTGTAGGTTCATGGACAGAGACGGAAAGGCGGAAAGACAAGAAGTGCTGGGGGCTTAGAGCTGTTCGCAGTATTAGGTCGTACAACTAGTCATTCGAGTGTTCGAGGTCGAAGGGACTTGGCTTCAACTTATGTGTTGCACCCTCCTCAATCGTCTGTCCCTAATTTTGGAAAGTCGGAAAGTTTACCAGAACTGAATTGGAAACTATGATGCAGATTAAGTCGATATTCATACTGGCAAATAGTCCAGTCGACTGGGGATTTATATACATGTAACTAATCCTTGTACTATATTTTGCCGAGTAAAGACAAGAGGGAGAAAGGAGTACAAGGGGCTAATAGAAAAAGGAGAACAAGGGAGTGAGGTATGTGATGATCCTGCACATCATTTATCAAGGAGTGGAACCTAGATCACAGAATCACGGGGGTTCAGGATTATGGAACTATGGGTTGATGTAACAGATTTGCAGAAAGCGATCGTTCCAGACTTTTAACAGTCAGAAAGTCCCGGAAAAGGTGCGGGTGGTTGTGGGGACTAATATGGGTTTATTAGGGGCATGGGCCATAACAGTATCCCCCCACTAGGGCCGAGCCCTCAAGGTCCTAAGCTTAGTCAAGGTGGTAATTAAGACAGACATGACTGTAGGAGCTTTCTGTTTGTTTTCTGGAATGATTGTTGATCGATAAGTGCTGATGGCCCAAATGCCTATAAGAGGGGTGTCTGCAGAACTAGGGGGACCCTTTCCCCAATGGAGAATACAGATTTCCATGCTACAGAAGGTGTTGGGGATTTTTCCCGTTTCCCCCTTCCTGGGGCATCACTGGTAGTGTCTGAGTGGGGTCTCGCAGATGATCTGCAATGCTTGCAAGCCATTGATGGTGATGTGGTGGTGTTGTGGGCCCGTGCTGTTGCAATTTGTGATTCCTTTAGTGTGTTGGGTTCCTGTGGTGACCTTCCTTCTCTAATCCTTTCATAGTGTGGGGGCAGGTTCCAGGCCCACCAACATCTGAAAATATCTCTCATGTTCTTCCAGAACGGGACGCTGTTCCCAGTGGTCTAGTGGTGGGGGCAGGTGGTCCGGATTTCCAATCAGATTTCCACATTTTTGGCCCATCTGGATGTGTTTCAGGAGGACTCAGATTATTACCAGGGTCTTCTTGTAGCACTCGACCGCTGTTTGAAATGTATTTTGTTATTGATGGAACAACATTTGGCAGAGGTCAGGCTGGCCGGAACTCTTTTGATGCATTGTCATCGTTTGTTGGTCGGGTGGAGAATGAGCCTGGAGTTTTGTCCTTGGGTGATGTACATTCCTCAGAGGCCAGGGGGGTTTTAGGTGAACCTGACATATGATTCAGGTGTGGAAGGTGGACGTTTGGGGTGGAGAATCTGCTGGGGTCAGGTGAGATAAGCCAGGAAGGTGGGGGTTGACAGAGAGCCTCCGGGGCCAATCAGAGTGGGAATCTGTTTTCAACCTAAAAGTTGGTTCCAATCAGGGTCTGGGACATCCTCTTCTATGGTTGGTAGTGAATAGGCTTGTTAGTCTTGTATAATCTTGGGTTGTGAATGTCATGTGTGGTCCTAGATGGTGTTGGAAGAGTTTGGGGGTCAGAATGAAGTTCTCGACTATTCCTTTAAGTCAAAATGGGGTTTGCTTAGTTGGTTGCTTTCCCCTTCTCTAGGGTAGACATCCCATTGTCTAACTAGGTTCTCCATGGTCGGAGTTGGTGGTCGTGGTGGTCATGGGTTGTGGTGGTCGTGGAGATCATGGTGGTCATAGTGGTCAAGCTGGTCATGGGGGTTGGTCACCAGATTGTCGCTTGGATAGTGGCAGCATCATTGGGATTCAGAGGATATCCTGCAATTTCAAGTCTCAGTTTTGAACCTTGTCAATGGTTCAGCGGTAGATATTAACATGTTATCAATAGGTTCTAGTCTAAGAGGGAATCTACACATGGTACCATTTGTCTAAAGGCCGGTACGGGTTCTACACTGGTCAGGGTTTTTCCTGAGTGGAGTTTTGGAGGGTCAGATTGAGTGCTGAGTGAAACTGCAGGCTCGATGGTACCAAGAATCAGTTGGGACGAAGATCTAAACAAGTAGTACTCAATGCCCTGTTGATCAACGGATCGTGTGGATGAGCATATGGTGTCTGGGCAACTAGAATCTGATGGATTTCAGAGGGTCAGAGGTGTTTCCGAGGAATTGGGTTGAATTTCTTCGACAATTGGTCACAGGTGTTCAAATTCCTGAGAGAGTGGATGCATTGTTTGTTTTACTTCATGGGCACTATTGGTGTTCAATGCAAATAACTGGTGCCGGAGTCCGAGGCCTTGCTTCTATTCCTTAGATTCCAAAGCATCCAAAGCTTTGGACTCTTCTTCAATTTCCTCTATCACAGAGGCTGCGTGCCCCTTGGTGACTGTGGTGGTGGATCTTGGGCATTCCTTAGCTGTGTGGCCCGATCTGCTGCAGAAGAGGCAGAGGTTTTGTTTGAAACAGCATTGCCATTCTTGCGGTGTAAGTTTTCCATCTTTACCAAGCTTGGACGAAAGGTCCGTGGTAGTCCTGCTGCCACCGGACGGGGTCACGGGTTGGCCTGGATTGGCCATCTTATTGCCCATATTAGGGGCCAAGTATGTGTTTGCAGGAGCCCTCCCTCTGTCGTAGGGGCTGTCGAAGTTCCGGGTAGAGGACTCCCTGGCGACTTCTGATCATCGTTCCCAATAACGGGTGTTGATGGATTGGGACAGGAGGTGGAGTTGGAGCAGGGAGTGGGGTTTTCCTACTCTAGAGATCTCATCCTTGATCCTGCCGGGAAGTCCATTGTAGAACTGGTGATGGAGTGTGGTGTCGCCCCAGTGGACATAGGTGGCTAGTCGATTGAATTCGACTATGTATTTCGTGATGCACTGGTTATCGTGCATGCAGAGGTTCTTGAGGTCTGCTTTGGCCTCTCCTTCTGGGTCATGGGGGCCGAAGTTGGTTTTGAGTTCAGTGATGAACTCATCATAGTCATAGAGCCAATCTGGCTCATCAGGGGTGGTGAGGGCTGGTTTAAACCAGTCCAGGGCAGTACCGGTCAGGTATGATTGTTATGGCCCGTACCCCCAATAAACCCCCATTAACCCCCACAACCACCCACACTGATTCTGGGACCTTTCTGTCTGCTCAAAGCCTGTTTAACCACCTTCCGGATTTCCGATACATCAATCCGAGGTTCCGAGTTTCCAAACCTCCGAAGATTCTGAAATCAAGGTTCCGCTCCTTTGATAACCGACACGCAGGACCATCGCGTACCTCACTCCCTTGTTTTCTCTTTTATATTGACCCCTTGTACTCCCTTTCTCCTTGTTTTATGACCGGCAAAGATAGTACAAGGACAGTCGCATGTATATAGTCTTCCAGTCGACTAGACTGTTCGCTAGTACGAATATCGATTTAGTCTCCCACCAGTTTCCGATTCATTTCCGGTAAACTCCCGTCTCTTTTCCGAAATTAGAGACAGACAATTGAGGAGGGCGCAACACATAAGTTGAAGCCAAGTCCCTTCGACCTCGAACACTTCAGTAACCGGATTGTACCATTCCGCGACCTGCTCTAAGTTCCCGGCGCCTCCGTCTCCGTCCGTAGTCCGTCCGATTCCCGTCTTCGGTCCTCGGCCCCGTTACGGACCTTCACGCTGACCCGGATAACCCCTTCGGAAGCGCCAGCCAAGCGCCTGACACGCGGACTTAACAATGATAGTACATAGGTTACCTTGGCACTATCAGAGTTGAAAGCATCAGGGTGGTCATGGAAGTTCAGACTACACTGAACTAGGAAGGCTTGTAGTTTCCTTGAATCAGATCCATCAAAGGTATCTGGGTCCTGGACCTTGGCGGCACAGGGGGCTGATCTTCTGGGGCTGGTCAGATTACTTGCCAGCATGACGATAGCCTGGGTGAGGTCAGGCACATTGTTTGGTCCTAAGGTAGGGGCCCCTCCTGGTTGTGCAGGAGGTGGCAGTGCTGCGGCGGGTGGTACGATATGGGGTGGGACAACAGGGGGTGATGCAGTGGGTGGAGGTGCAATGGGTGGTGGTGCAATGAGCGGTGGTGCAGTGGGCGGTGGTGCAATGAATGGAGGTGCGAAGGGTGGTATTGCACCGAGCATAGGAGGTGCGAAGGGGGGTGGTATGTAGGGGGGAGATGTGAAAGGGGGTGGTGCCGTGGATGGTGGTCCCAAAGTTGACGGCACTACTGAGGATGGTCCCAAGCTGGATGGCATCTCTGAGGGCAACGATTGATGAGTTGCCAGGGGGTGGTTCATGAGGGAATGGGTTGGTCATATTCGAGCATGGGTGTAGGTCTGTGCTCGAGAATCTGGAGTTGGATGAAGGTTCAGGAGGGTGTGCTAGGGTCTGAGGCATCTGGAAACTGGGTCCAGGGGCAGACAGTTCTCGGGGGACGGATGCATGGTGGGCAGATGCCTGGGTGATTGTCTGTAGGGCTTGTGAACACATGATGGGTCTCAAGCTCATGACAATCAGGAGTGTGAGTACGAATATAGTGTTAAGTCCATGTGTCAGGCGCTTAGCTAGATACTTCCAGAAGGGTTTCCGTAGGCTTCTGATGGGTTTCCATGAGGGGGGTCAAGACTCCAATGATGGGGAGACTAGAGATTGTGGGTTCATGGACAGAGATGGAAAGGTGGAAAGATGAGAAGTGCCGGGGGCTTAGAGCTATTTGCGGTATTAGGTCGTATGACTAGTCATTCGAGTGTTTGAGGTCGAAGGGACTTGGCTTCAACTTATGTGTTGCCCCTCCTCAATTGTCTGTCCCTAATTTTGGAAAGTTGGAAAGTTTACCAGAACTGAATTGGAAACTATGACGCAGATTAAGTCGATATTCGTACTGGCAAATAGTCCAGTCGACTGGGGATTTATATACATGTAACTAATCCTTGTACTATATTTTGCCGAGTAAAGACAAGGGGGAGAAAGGAGTACAAGGGGCTAATAGAAAAAGGAGAACAAGGGAGTGAGGTATGCGATGATCCTGTGTGTCGTTTATGTGAAAGGCAACAAATTCCCACAGTGATATGCTCTTCCAACTGGGCCAAAAGGCCACTATGCCAGGTTATCTGGCATTAGTCTGTGGGCACTATTTAAACAGCAACTTGTTACATGTATTCACCAACCATTGCAATGGTATGTAACAGTTTATCAAGGAGCAGAACCTAGGTCACGGAATCGCAGGGGTTCAGGATTACAGAACTTTGGGTTGATGCAACGGATTTGTGGAAAGTGATCGTTTGTCAGGTCTCGGTACTGCCAATGGTGCTGTCGGAACTGGCCAAGTCCTGCAGGCCAGTTGGGGTGGCTTGGCTTCAACGTACTCGTGCGTTGCGCCCTGCCTCCTGTGCGTGCCACTAACTTGTAACAGGAAAAGATACTTGGGTGGGTGCCGAGGGTGTCGGCCCAAGTAAGGACTTCTGAACAGAAGGAGGAGAGTAGAGAGGCGTAAGCCTAGTTGATACTCAGACTGAGGAACTATATACACGCATCTACTACTTATATAGGCTGAGAGGTGGAATGTGGAATAAGGGTGGCATAAGACATGGAAAAAAGAATAAGGTATGAAAACCATGTGGAGGTATTGTCCACAGCGATTAGAATAGAATAATGCGAGGGAAAGACAATGAAGTATAAGCAGGTGAGATTGTGGGAAAGAATAGAACAATAAGGAATGGCCGAGAATAAAACAATAGGGCTGCGGGTAAATGGCAAAGAGTAGTGAACATCCCGAGGGTAAGCGAGTGAGGGGAAGGACAGGGAGTGTAGGGATGATAAAGAATAGGGGGTTGGGGAAAGGATAATGAACCAGGTGATGAACTGGGTGTACCAAACCAAAACCATGCACCATGGTATGGTATGAGTAAGGGTTGGTCGGTCAGTACTGCCGAGTAAGTCAGAGCACAGTGTGTGGTCGTGACATCATTCCAGACTTTTAATGGTCGGAAAGTCCCAGAAAAGGTGCAGGTGGTTGTGGGGACTAATATGGGTTTATTGGGGGCATGGGCCATAACAAGGCTCAAATGTGTTGCCAATCCCTCCACACCTCTTTTTTCTCTTCCTGGATCTCAGCTTGGCACATGTGGCACTTGGCAGGGCATCGGCTCATCGTGACCTTCCAGGTCTGCCAGTCAATCTCAGGGTTATGTTCCTCTAACCAGGTGAAGCCAAGTATGATATCCTGCCTGCCCAGGTTGGTGACTGTGAATGTGATCCTCTCCGTGTGCCTGTCCACTCGGAGGATCACATCTACAATCTTGTGGATAGACCCAGCTTCATTGGGAGATCTATCCACATTGTACACCGGGATTGGCCTCTGGAGTTTATGAGTGGTGAGTTGGTGGCACTCCACATATGTACGATTCATGAACTGTCCTGTAGCCCTGCAGTCTACCAGGGCCGGTCCAGACCAAATTTTGGCAGTGTCAGTGGTCTGGGTCTCTACCTTGATGACCAGAGACTTGGGAGTTGGTGTAGTGGCCATCACATATCTTTTGGGGAGTTGTCTCTCCCATCGCTTGGGCCTGGCCTGGGTTATTCTTGGTGAGGGGTCTTCTCTAAGTGTGTCTTTCTTCAGTTGTTTGGTCTGGAGGGTCAGAATAGGGGTTGTTTCATTGTTAGGCTCCAGTACAGAAAATCAATTATGTATAGGCAGTGGGGGCACATGATTCACCCACCGCAGGTTCCAAAACCCTCTACTTCCTCACCCTCTGCCTCTGTGCGGCCTTTCCTCTTGGCTTCTACTTGTGTCTCGGCAGACAATGCCTCAGACACATCTGCCAGTGTAAGGAGCTTAGGCAGCAGCTCTAGCTTTTCTTCTGTGCTCATGGTCCTGATATCAAAGGCTCACAGGCATTCTCGAATGTAGTGCCCTGTCTCCTTGCACTGGTGACAGGTTCTGGGCAGAATTGGGCTCGGTCCACTTCCATGGGAGTCAGCCCATCCCTTGGGGTCAAGGTGGTTATTTGCAAGGGTCGGGGGATGCTAAAGTTGCGGTCTTGGGGGGGATTGGTAAGGGCCAGGGGGCCGTTCAAATGTGGCTTTGGTTAATCTCGATGAAAGCCTCATTTGCTTCTTGGTTACAGGCCACTTTTCGAGCCGCTTCATACCATCCTTCTGTGTTGTCAAAGTCAGGTGTCCTGTCCCCTAATAGTGCCACTCTGGATTGGATTCCGTGTTCTAGGCCCTTCCTGAATTTGATCACAATCATCTTGTCATTGTGGTACTCTACCAAGGCCACAAGCTCTTTAAAACAGTTGATATACTCTTTGACCGAGTCCCTGCCTTGATACCAGCCCATGCCCTCAAGTCACATCAAGGCCAAGAGCTGCTCATTTTTTGGACAGAAGTGTTCCACCATGTCCATCTCAAATGCCTTCCAGTTGGTGTACAGGGGGCATCCTGCTCATTTTTTTTGCAGAACCCTGTTGGCATACCAAGCTACTCATCTCGACTTGAAGTATGACAATGCCCAGTGGATGCAGGCTTGGTCATTGGCAAATTGGTTGCTGCACAGCATGAAGTAGATGTTGCAGGAGTTGAGAAAGGCTCTGCCCTTCTCCCGATCTCCATCAAAGTCTGATGGGACAGCCAGTTGGACTTGGGAGTCAGTTTGAGGTATTGGGCAGAAGGGGTCTGCATGTGTGTTTGGTATTGGGTCATCTTCGGGACCTATGTAGTCTACGTCTCCATGTGTAGGGTCATTGTTGAGTTTAGTCATAATTGCATGCAGGGCTTTGCTAATGGCTGCATTGGCTGCTCGGTTCTCTGCCAACCCCTGCTCCAGTCTCACCAACTGCTCATTAGCATCTAAGTCTGGGTGCATTGTTGGGTAAGGAGAGTCATTCACTGGCTCTTTCACAGCTATGGAGGAGGGGTAATCAGGTGTCTGGTACACAAGTGAGGTGGAGCTGTCTGAATTGCAATCACCGAGGCCAAATCTGCCTATGATCGCACCATGACACCATGCCCAGTCCTTGTTGGGTAGAGGTTTTCCTAATGTAAGGGCAACCCCAGTGGCACCTGAGAACTGTCACACAGGGGCTAGCAATGGGGGAAATCCTAAATCTCAATTACTCCTGTATATACATAAGAAAGGGACTTCACCTAGAAATGAGGAAATCCTAAGAGGAAAACCTAAGCCCCATTGCCAGTGAGTCCTGCACTCTATATACCCTGTACCCACACACCACTTCTCCATCATGTGCTACCCTTCCCTTGGTTCTGGGCAGTATGATCTGCCAAATGCCTGCAGGCCAGACCCCAGGAGTCTGGCCTAGGGCCTTGGTTTCTTGGCTCAGCACATGGAGGGAAGGTCAGTCAGTTGATAGCCCTTAGGAACAAGCCTGTCAAGTTCTCCCAACTCCCACTCCCCATTCCTCTTCTCCATAGGTGAATCTCTCACCTATTGCCATCATTTCATTGGGCCAAGACTTTGGCAGACTGTATTAGTCTACCAGCTGGGTAACTGGTGCTTGGCTTAGGAAAATAGATGGGTTGTCCCCTGACACTCATCATCTCAAGGCTTGTGAGCTTTTACTAGACTTATCATGATCCTGCTATGGTGCATGTCACTTAGCCGCCACAACTTTGTAACAGCAGCCAAATTGGGGAGTGGCAACCGAGGATCTGGCACTTAGCCAGCACTCCACAAGTGTCAAGTGCATGTACCGAGTATTGGGTAACTCAGCAGTGCCGACCAAATGATTAATCTAATTCTATGCACAAGTGACCAAGCCACACATAAGTCACTTGATATGTCGGTCTTGGCTTGGCACATTCATCGTCCACACTCCCCATTCCCATACCTCTTCTACTCTTTCCCCATTCATTATCCATTAATCCCTACCCTGTTTTACCTCAGGACATTTCTTCATTGTTTTATCCTTGGCCAAGACCCTATTGTTTTATATTCAGTCACTTTCTATTATCTTATTCTTGGCCACATTTCTATTATCTTATCTTCATTGTTCTATTCTCATTTACATTCCTTTATTCTATTCTTGATCATTGTGGACAATACTTCCACATGCTCTGCATACCTTATTGTTCTCTATTCCTTATGCCACCCTGTTCTATATCCTGCTTCCTAACCTATATAAGTAGCAAATGTATGTAGATCTTCACTCTGAATATCAACTAGGTTTATGCCTTCTTGTCGTCCCTCCTCCTGTCTAGAGTCCTTTACTTGAGCTGGCACTCTCAGCACTCTCCCGGGTTTCCCTTCTGTTCCAAATAAGTGGCACGTACAGAAAGTAGGGTGCAATGCACGAGTATATTGAACCCAAGCCACTCCAATTGGTTTACAGGACTTGGCTGATTCCCACCAGTATTGTGAAGTTGGCACTATTGCAATAGCACTCGGCCCATGCATCGTCGGCATTCCCAGTGCCTAACAGCAAGGGGAGTGGGGGGTACCCAGTACCAAGTGAAATATACACTTAAGATGTAGGTCCATATAGTCGTTATGTCAAACATATGTCAAACAAATGGAGCCACATTATTGGAGGATACTGAGAGAAGGGAACACTTTCTACATCTGACCCCCTCTGCTCTGCCAAAATGCTTGGTAGACCAACAAATGCTGCATGGACCAGAAAGGAGAACCTTGCTAGAGCATGAGAAATACATCAGGAGGTAAGACGAGCTCCTCCACAGTTGAATTCTTCCAATGGCAAGACCTCTAAAGATGGAGAAGCTGATGAGAGAGTTCTGGGGATGACATTATGTGTACGGAGTGGAAGGGTGGCATCTTGCATTGCTTGTCTTCTTCTGATGAACCAATAAGCATCTCCAACAATGACAGTGAAGAGAGGAACTTGAAGAGTTGTTGGAGAGTGTGTTGGAGGATGTGCAGAAATGTCTGAAGACACTGGATTATACTTCGCAGCCCAAACCAGATGCATACTTGGTGATCATGTGCGAAAAGACTAGGAAGGAGTGGAAGAAGGCAGAGTCCCATCACTCAATTGGCTACAATGGACAATCCATCTGAATGAAGAGATGTCATGAACAATCTGTGAGGACAAAAGCAAAGGGGGATGCAGAGCTTAGGAATAGTTGGGTAGGGTCTTGACTGAAATAAAGGGGCAATGAGTACTTATGCATCCACAGCAAGAGCACATCCTTCATGTGGGGTTTTCTGTGCCTGAAAACAAAGCCAGTTGTTGTGCCAGGGGTCACCAAGGATGGCACACTTCCACTGGCCAAGAAACCCCATACTACTGTTGGGGTGAACCTTGCACCAGATATCTCGAGGGGGGCCACATTGCAGGACCATGAGATCTTTACCGGGTATGCATCAAATCAATCAGAAGATGATACAGACAATGCAGACAATGAGGATAAACCTGATAACAAGGATGAACCTGGTGATAGTGGTGAATGTGGACCTACCAAGGATTTAGTTGATAATATGGCCCCTGGCTGCACTAAAACCCAAATTCCACAGACCAGTAGGTCTGGCATGATGTTGTAAAAACATCACTGTGCCACCATGGAAACCTTTGTCCCTCCCCTGAAGTGACAAAAGAGGGACACCCTAATCCACATCCAGCATAATGGGGAGAAGAATGAAATACAGCAGATGAGACATGAGGCAATGATGGCCCTCGAGAAACAAATCAACTCCAATCAGGGTGGTTTTGATAGCAGGTGAAATGGATTACAGGCCTGCTGAGCTCAGGCCATTCATAGTTACCTCCACATGCTTGTACAGAATAACTGCCACAAAGTCAAGGCATCTGAGTGGGCTACTGAAGCCCATGAGTTTGCTGCATGGTGGGAAGGAAGGCAGGTCCATTTGTGGGCAAAGGCATGGATCCTGGACCAGAAACTCCCTGACTCATGTTATGGAAAGCATGCCAAGCTATTCACATTGCTTGAGGACCCCAACATCTATACTGAATTGTGGTTGTACATTCTATTGAACAAGTGGGCCATTGATCCTACAAAGCTTGCCGATTTCAGTGCAAAGAAGACACTCCCAAAAGCTGCAGAAACATACAGAACAAACCTTGAAATGAAAGAAGCCCCAGTAGGGTTGAAGCGATATCTCAAGCTTGAACTTTTCCCTCAGATCCACATGAAGGTCATTTGAGGTGTTAGCCTCAGCACTGCTCATCGCTGGCTTTACCATGAAGGCTTCCATTTCACCAAGTATTGCAAAGCACTGTACTTTGATGGCCACGAACGACCTGATGTTGTGGAATATTAGCAGAGCAGTTTCATACCCCAGATGAAGGAATATCGACAAAGGTTGGTGGAGTATATTGTGGGAGATATGGCAAATGAGGAGAAGAAGGCAGCCAAAAACTATGTTGAGTGGCACTTGGTCCTCGTATCACATGATGAATTGACAACCCAGGCAAATGATGGAAAGAAGATGAGTTGGGTTCACAAATAGGAACATGTGTTGAAGAAGAAAGGTGTGGGATGTGGGATCCATCAAAGCGATGTTATCTGCTCAACTGTAGGGTGGTTGAAACTGGCAAGCCAAAGTCTTGAATATGGAAAAAATTATGAGGGCTATTGGAATGGCAAGTTGTTTGTAAAACAGGTGCATCACCAGGATGTAAAATGTTCTCATTGCCAACTGTGCAATTCTAGTTAAAGGAGAAGATAATACTGGCTTTCAAAGATGCCCATGGACCAGGCTACCAAGCTCTTTTCCTAATCGACAACTCCTAGGGCAACTCAGCCTACTCAACAGATGCTCTCCTTGTCTCAAGAATGAACCTGCATCCTGGGGGGAAACAGGCTTGGATGAGGGATGGGTGGTTTGTGCAGAACCACCAAAAGGTTACCCAACCAATGGTTTTCCCAAAGGACCACCCTGAATTCCCTAATCAACCAAAGGGAATGAAGCAAGTGCTCCTGGAACGTGGCATCTGGGTTGATAAACTCCAGATGAAGTGCCAAGAAAAGTGTGCTGTGGGATCAGTGGGTTGTTGTGAAAAATGATCACTTGAGTTGCAGCCAGATTTCAAGGAACAGCATTCACTCGTTCAGGAAGTGATTGAAAAATCCAGTCACATCTGCATCTTTCTCCCAAAGTGTTACGATGTGAAGGAATGATGTAATCATAATAAACATAAAATCTCCCAAAGATAAATCAATGGCGAGGTTCAGGACAGGGTATGGCTTCAACTTGTGTGTTGCACCCACCAGATTGCACTGGCCCTAATTTCAGAAAGGCAAGACAGAGAATTAGCTTAGTTGAAAATCAAGGTCGATTATCTGACTGAGGACTGAACTACTGAAGGACAAGATCTTTATACTACTTTCAAATCTACTAGGAGTCGACTAGATTCCTATAATAGAATAAGAAAGCCGAGAATTGTGAAAAGCAAGAATGGAAATACTATATCCCAAATATTGATCTCTTCCATGACATTGGGGAGTGACATGTCACTCCGATTCCCAATGGAGTTACCCTAAGGAACGTAATAGCAAATTGGATATAAGAGACTGAACGGAATTGTGAATAAATGAAAGTGGAGCAGAACATAAATGAAAGGATATTGACATAAATGAAGACAGAATAGAATAGCGAGCATATGGAGTGTGACGTAAATGGAATGAATGAATTGACAGGAGCATGTGATGCCAAGATGGATACACGAGGTGCATATAGTCTGTGGGCTGAGGGTGTATAGTTGGATAGGCGAGCAAAGGCAGAGTTGAGCTGAGTGGGCTGAAATGAATAGTTGGGCATGCCAGTGTACGGTTCCTAACAGTATCCCCCCCTTATGGCTGAGTCCCACAAGGCCATGGAAATGAAGTTCTAGAATGGTGGCCCCATTGGAGTTCGGAAATGCGAGTGCATATAAGAGAAGTCATGAGGGAGTTTGGGTGGTAACCATTTGTCAAAATGGAGCCCTCGTATATCAACCCTGCCTACGTGCAAAAACTCATGGGTCTCTACCCTTCTCCAATCACCCGCTACCTCAGAGGTGAACCAGACCAACCCACCACTGCTCTGTCCCCTTCATCGTCGACCATCGAGTGCAGCAAAGCGCTGCTCGAACAGGACCACATCGATGTGCAAGTGCCCTGGATTGAAGGGGCCAACTCAAAAAGTGTGAAGGTGAGTAAAGTATTGCCTTGAACTTTGAGCTTTTACTGATTGCTTGTTTGCAGTATGCTCGTCTTCAAATGAGGAATGACGAGTGTGATCTCAACGGCATTTACTATTGAAAAGTGAGGTTGGGTGAAGAAGACAATCGTACACCTTGGTCTCATGGATGGGTGGTCAAGAAGCCTTGCAGGCATTGCAAAAAGCGAGGCAACACATGCCTAAGGAAGTGGGATGGGGACTTGGACTTGGGTGTGTGTGTATGGTGTAGTGAGAGAGGAGTGGGATGCAGCATTAATGAGAGAGGTTGTGGTATGAGTAAGAGGAAGGGTAAGGAAAAAGTTAGGGAGTGAAATCCCGAGGATAAGGGAAATCTGAGGTTGAAGAAATGGTCAAGGGAAGGTATGCCAATCAGAGAAAATGATGAGGTGGGCCCCTCAAAAAGGCAGAGGTTGGAGCCCAGAGCACGTACCCCCTTGTTTCTCCCTGATCCATCCTCTCCGCTGCCTCCTCCACCACCCATCCCTCCTCACAAGTCATCCCCTCCACCTACTGTGGCACAGACGCCACAGATAATGGTCTCGTCACCCTCCCCAGTCCCTCCTATGCCACCTCCTCCTCAACCACCTCCTATGCCAATCCCTCTACCACCTCCTCCACTGCCCATGCCATCCCCTCCACCTCCTCCCTCATCACCTCCTGCGGTCATGCCTCCTCCCAGAATCATGCCTCCTGCACCCCCTGTGCCCTCGCTGGTCATTGCGTTGACTTCTACCCTTCACGAGTTGCAACAGTCAGTCAATGAACTTTGCAAGGAGGTCGTGGAACACAAGTTCCAGTTGTCAGAGAGTCGAATGACAAATGAGAAATTGTGAGGTGAAATAAGGGATTTGCAGGTGCAGTTGCAATGTCAGAGGTCGGAGAGTAGGGAGTTGGAACCAGAGCCACCAAGGGTACATGGGACTTAGTTGGAACCAGAGCCACCAAGGGTACATGGGACTTGGGAAAATGGGGTGATGGGAGCTGGTCAGTCAAAGAGTGCTTTCGATGATTGGGAGGATGATGGGGAAGTAGTCTTAGGATTGTAGAATAGTGTGAAGTTTTTTCTTGAATTGTATTTTCTTTTGGATGGGACTTGAACGTGAATTGAATGGTTTGGAATTAAGAGTTGAATAATAAGAAATGATGGAATGGAAACTGAGAGTTTGAACTTGAAAATGGAGGAAGAAGCTAAATTGCGAGTTGGAATGAGTGAATCAGAATTGAGGTTGTTTTATTTTTTTTTGAACTTGAAGACAGAATGAATGGAACTGAAATGAAAAGAGTGATAATGAACGGAATGAGCAAGAGTGAATGGAAGAGAAATTGCAAGGTGCTTATGGAATGGGTAATGGTCCAGGTTTGGATGGATATGACTTGTGAAAGTCTTGAACAAGTTCTGAAGCATGGTTGAGTTCTGTTGCAAGGAGCCATGAAGTTTCTTCATCTGTGCCTTTGTATCCTGCCCACTGCACCAAGTACAACAACTTGCATGCCATACATTGATTATCAATTTTCGAGTCGAGGATCTCGGATATCTCAAATTCGGTTTCACCGTCGATTATGACTGGGGGCAGAGGTGGTTGAATGCGATTAGGAATGGGATTAGAAGAGGCTGGCTTGAGCATTGAAATGTGGAATACAGGGTGTACTGCATTCATCTAGCCTGGGAGTTTCAGAGTAACTGAGTGAGTACCGGGATGGGAAATGATTTCAAATGGACCCAAAAACTTCTCAGCTAGCTTTTTCACGGGACGGGTAGTCCTGAGAAATTTGGCTTTGATAAACGCGAGACTGCCAATAGGAAAGTCTGGAGATGGAAGTCATTTAGTGTCAGCTGAGGTCTGGTACATTTGTTGAGCATCGAGGATATTGGTTCAAAGCTGCTGGTGCAATTCGTCCAGGTCGACTACGAAGTCTTGCACTCATGATGAAGCAAGGTCGCATTTAGGATGAATGGTGAAATTGGGATGATAGCCTTTGTTGGCAAAGAAAGGCAAGACTCCAGTGGTGGCACTGGGAGGGTTGTTATAGGTGAAATCTGCGAGGGGTAATAGTGAAGCCCAGTTGTCTTGTTAATAGTTGCAATAGACACGAAGGTACTGTTCTAATGTCTGATTAGTACACTCGGTCTGGCCATCGCCTTCTGGATGATAGCCCGAAGTGAAATGCAACTTCATGTCAAGGGCTTTCCTGAGAGAATGCCAGAAGTGGGACACAAATTCCAAGCCTCTATCTGAAGTGATGTGAGAAGGAATGCCATGTTTGGAGAATACGTGAAGTACGAAGAGTTCTGCAAGCTGAGCAGAAGTGATGGTAACGGAAGTGGGAATGAAGATAGACTGTTTGGAGAAGCGGTCGACTATGACTAGGATGGCCGTGAATCCCGAGGACATGGGGAGCTGTTCGATGAAGTCCATGGATATCGAGTTCCAGGGTTTTTCTGGCACTGTTAGGATTTGGTGATGCCGAGATAATCGGTTAAGTCCTACAAACTGCTTCAGAGTGGCTAGGCTTCAACGTGCTCGTGCATTGCGCCCTGCTGTTCCGTGCATGCCACTAATTTGGATCAGGAGGAGTCTCGTAAGGATGCCGAGGGCATCGGCTCGAGTGAAGGACTTTAGAGATGGGAAACGGACAAAGGGGTGTGAACCAATTTGATATTCTGAGTGAGGAACTATCTACATACATCCCGCTACTTATATAGTTAAGAAGCAAGATGTGGAACAGGGTGGCGTAAGGAATGGAAAACAATAAGGTATGAAAAAACCACATGGAGGCATTATCCACAGTGATCAAGAATAGAATAAGGAATGTAAGTGGGATTAGAATAATGGAGGATGACTGACAACAAGATAATAAGGGAGTGGAGGAGGAAATAGAACAATGGAGATGACTGGAGATAAAACAATAGGGCCGCGACCGAATAATAATGAAGTAGTAATGTTTCAGGGGGAGTGAGTCAAGGAATGGATAGGGGGTGAGAGAACAATGAAGAGGATAGGGCGAGAGGAGTGGTCCAGACGATGTACCGGGTGTACCGGCCGAGGCCGCGTGATAGTGCCAGATGATGTGGGCAAGGGCCGGTTGGTTGGTATTCCCGAGTGAGCCGGTACTCGGTGTTGCAGACTTGACAGGCACTGGAAGCTGTTTGAGCAATCCGTAGGGCTTATGACGTTGTGATTTATTCCTCATACACATCGTACAGGATATGCAGTAGTCTTTGACAAATGACCTCATGCCATGCCAATTGTAGTCATGTCTAATGAGGTCTATGGTTTTGTTAATTCTGAGGTGTCCAGAAAGAATGTGATCATGCTTATGTTGTAACATGCATAAGCGTAAGTCTTGGGCCTCGGGAATGTAGATACGATCGTCGAATAGTAACAGACTGTTGGAATTAGTCTGCCACTTTGGGTCATCATTATTCACGAGGTGCTTCTGGGCTAAGGAGTGGGAGGGAAGATGATGTTTAATGTCATTCAGGATACACTCGGTGTCCATAAGAGTCGAGGCCCTCAGTACAGGTTCGACGAGGCTCATGGCTTGAAGGGACGTGGTCAACTGATGTTGAGAGAAGATGGGTCAAATGTTCTGGGGATTAATGGTGGCCGCTCATCCCCTCCTTAAGGTAGATGTCCCATCATCTAGTGAGCGAATCAGGCTTAGTGCCCAAATGACCTGGTCTGAAACAAATGACGAGATCAAACTGAGAAAGGTATTCCGACCACCTAGCTTGATGCCTAGTCAACAACTTGGTTGTACAAAAGTACTCCAAGTTCTTATGATCGGTGATGACATTGACAGGGTTGCCGGATCCTTCTAAGTAGTGACACCACTTTTGAAAAGCTTTGAAAATCACGAGCAGTTCTTTATTGTGAACATCGTAATTGAGTTCGGGAGAGGTGAAAGTTTGGGAATGAAAAGCGACAGGATGAAGCTCACTGTCTGGGGAGTGTTAAGAGAGTATAGCTGCTAAAGTGTAATCTGACACATCTGTCTCCACAATCAAGGGCAAATCAGGAGTCCAATGAGTTAAGATAGGGGCAGACGTGAATGCCAGTTTCAGCTAATTAAATGTACCTCTACACTCCTCACTCCAGTTCCAAGCCAGACCTTTGCGAGTGAGTTGAGTAAGAGGAGTCATAATGGAGGAATAGTTGAAAATGAATCTTCGATAGAAGTTCACAAATCCGAGGAATGATTGGACATCCTTGACTTTTTGCAGCTTGGGCCATTGAGTGATGCATTTGACTTTGTCTTCTGCCATCGTAAGACCCTCGGGTGATAGGATATATCCAAGGTATTCGATGGACGTTTGGTAGAAGGAGCATTTGTCTTCTCGAGCGTAAAGGTTGTGTTTGCATAATCATCGAAGAACTTCACAAACATGTTCGATATGCGAGGATTTGTCGTTGGAATAAATGAGGATGTTGTCCAAATAGACGATGGTGCAATTGTCTAATAGATCACCAAAATGTCATTCATGAAGCGCTGAATGCAGCAGGGGTGTTAGAAAGACCGAAAGGCATGACAAGCCACTCAAAGGATCCATAATGCATCCTAAATGCTGTCTTCCATTTGTCCCCTTCGGCAATTTGAACGAGATGATAGGCATGTCTGAGGTCGATTTTGGTGTATATATGAGCTTTCTTGGGGGCATCTAAGAGGTTGGAAATAAGGGGAAGTGAATAATGGTCCTTCATCGTAATTCTGTTTAGACTGAAAAAGTCAATGCAGAGTCGTAGGGAGCTGCCTTCTTGCATACAAATAGTACTGGGGCACCATGTGACAAACATGAGGGTCAAATGAAGCCCATATTGAGGTGTTCATCAATGAAATCTCATAGTGATTGGAGTTCATATACTGAGAGGGAATAAATGGGACCATGAGGGGGCAAGGTGCCATCCTTGAGGTTGATCTTGAGGTCGTAAGGTCTATGAGGTGCTAGTGTATTACCGTGCTGTTTACTAAAGACATCAGCGAAGTCATGATAGAATTCTGGAACATGCTGTTTAATGCTATCCAGGTTGTTGGAGGAATCGACCGTAGTGGAGCCTCAAGCATATTTGTTGAGATCCACGAGGTCGAGTTGAAAGGCTTGCGAACCTTCTAGTTTGCAGGTACGAACAAATGCCTCTGCATTAACTAGGGCTATCCACAGTGCCTCCAACTTTGGAGATGGTAATGGATTGCTTGGAAGCGAGGTGCTGGACTGTGAAGCAGCGGTTGAGGCCTGAGGTGTTGGAGCGGTGGTCGGTTCCATAGACTTGAAGGTTATACTGCCCAATACCCAGTCAATTGATGGATTGTAGCAGGTGAGCCAGTTGAAGCCAAGTACTGCAGAGCAACTGCCATCTAACGATGTTACGTAGAAAGTAATGTTCTGAAGTTCTCCGGTCAGAAATCGAATAGGAATTGTAGTGGTCTGAGTAATGACAGAGTTAGTAGAACCGTCAAATAATTTCAACGGAATAGCAGGAACTGAATTAGTAGGCAAAGAATATTTTTGCACAACTCGTGATTCAATAAAGCAGTCTAAAGAACCACAATCTAAGAGTGTAACAAGAGGAAACTCGGAAATAAGAGAACAAGACAGATTAAGTATTAGAGAAGTTTTCGAAATTTCAGAAGTAGAAGATACACGAGAAATAGGAGAAAGGGCATTCAAGAATAGCATGTGAGAGAGAGGCTAACGCAATCCTCAGCTCGTGCATTTCTGAGGTTGCAGCTCATTTTTTAGACTCCATCGCCGTGTTGTCCTCGGCATTGGTGTCGGACGTGCTTGCCTTGGTCACACGTGCTTTCATCATTTTTTTATTGTTGGAGTTGTTGGATTTGTTGTTAGAAGAAGAAGTCGATGAGGATTGGGAATTGGATTTGGGGCAGTCCTTGACCATGTGACCTTTTGAAGCACACAAGAGACAGAGTCCTGCATCAATTCGCCTTTGACATTCTTCAGGAAACAGCTTCCCATCTTTTCCAAGCTTGGACAAAATGTCATTAGCATTGTTGTTATTGTTGGAAGACTTCTCATTGCCGTTCTTCTTCCCCCCCTTCTTACTCTTCTTGTTGTTGGAGTTGTTGGAGTTAGAGGAAGACTGGTTGTTGTTGTTAGAGTTGGATTTGGATGAGGACCCATTTGGTTTTGCAGGCATTCCAAAGTTGTCGAACTCCTTGTGTTCCCAATATCTGCTGTCGATCTCGAGTGAATATTGTCTGAGTTCAGCGAGAGTTATGAATCGAGGGAAATGAAGGAGGCTTTCCTTAATACATCTGGCCAACCCTTTGTACACCGCATGTGCGAGGGCGACGTCATTCCACTGAGTGTAAGTGGAGGCTTGGGCAAAGTCGATAAAGTATTGTGCTGCACGGTGGGTGTCTTTCATGACTATCTTGCCAAGCTTGATTTCTGCTTGCACGGTGCTGTTGAATGGACCAAAGTTGGTCTCGAGTTCTTGATGAAAGTCTCTCCAGACCTTAAGCCAGCTAGGCTCAGGTTGGATTTCGCCTAGAATAGCGGGTTCAAAGTATTGAAGTGTGGGGCCTGTGAGGTACGAAATGGCATACTGGACCCTTGATGTATCCGTCAAGAATGCAGACAGACAGTCTTGAAAGTTCAGCGTGCATTGTAAGAAAAATGTGCGAAGCTTAGCTTGGTGGGTGCCATCGTAAACCTTGGGCTTGAAAACCTTGGCATGATGACCAGGGTTGGGATTAGATCTAGGGGGCAGTTGGGCTAATCAATCGATGAGTGCCTTGACAATTTTGTCTGTACTAGAAGTGGAATTAAGAGTCAGATTGGAATTAAGAGTTGGATTAGAAACATAAGTGGGGTTCGGATTTGAAACTTAAACAGGGTTCGGATTTGCCTCATCGTCGTCGTTATCGTCAATTGGCTCTTCTTCGTCATCGTCCTCACATTCAGGAGGAGCATCCCACCTGACGGGCCAGCTTCGCGAATTGAAGGTTGTTCTGACAGCCATTGAAGTGTGGAAATCTCCTGCAACTGACTTGGGACTTCTACGATGAAGGATAGATTACAAGTAGTGGATCGAGTATTCATGATGGTCGTGATATGCAAAGATGATATGCAAAAAGAGGTGCAATCAGGTGTAGAAGTCAGATAATACTGTTACAATGTGAAGGAATGACGTAATCATAATAAATGTAAAATCTCCCAAAGATAAATCAATGGCGAGGTTCAGGTGTCAAGTACACGTACTGAGTCCTGTTTACTTGGTAGTGCTGACCGAGCAGCCATCCTATGATTCACATCCAAGTGTCCATGCCGCATGCATATCACTTGGTACGCCAGTCTTGGCTCGACACATCCACCACCCACATGCCTACTCCTCACCTCTCGGTCCGTCTCACCTCGGGACTTCCTGCCCTTGTTCTATACTCGGTCACAGCCCTTGTTTTATAGTTGGGCACTTCCTATTGTCCTATCCTTGGCCATGTCCTATTATACTACCCTTTATTGTTCTATCCCCGTTTTACATTCCTTCATTCTAATTTTGCTCGTTGTAGACAATAACCACATGCTCTGCATACCTTATTGTTCCACATTCCTTATTCCACATGTCGCTTCTTAACCTATATAAGTAGGACATGCATGTACATATTTCCTCATTCTGGTTATCGACTAGGCTTAGGCCCTTCTACCTTCTTCCTCTCTGTTAAGTCCTCGACTCGGGCCGGCATCACCAACATCCTCCCGAGTACCTGTCTGTTGCAAATCGGTGGCACATACAGCAAGTAGGGTGCAACGCATGAGTACATTGAAGCCAACTGTAAAAGGCAACAAATTCCCACAGTGATGTGTTCTTTCAACTGGGCCAAAAGGCCACTATGCCAGGTTATCTGGCATTAGTCTGTGGGCACTATTTAAACAGCAATTTGTTACATGTATTCACCAACCATTGCAATAATATGTAACACCAACGCCACTACTCTTGGCCTGCAGGACTTGGCCATTGTCCACCCGACCCCTCGGCAGTACCGAAGTCCGTCAGTACCCGAAGCTTGACATCAGGACAGGGTACAGCTTCAACTTGTGTGTTGCGCCCACCAGATTGCACTGGCCCTAATTTCAGAAAGGCGAGACAGAGAATTAGCTTAGTCAAAAATCAAGGTCGATTATCTGACAGAGGACTGAACTACTGAAGTACAAGATCTTTATACTACTTTCAAATCTACTAGGAGTCGACTAGATTCCTATAATAGAATAAGAAAGCCGAGGATCGTGAAAAGCAAGAACAGAAATACTATATCCCAAATATTGATCTCCTCCATGACATTGGGGAGTGACATGTCACTCCGATTCCCAATGGAGTTACCCTAAGGAACATAATAGCAAATTGGATATAAGAGACTGAACGGAATTGTGAATAAATGAAAGTGGAGCAGAACATAAATGAAAGGATATTGATGTAAATGAAGACAGAATGGAATAGCAAGCATATGGAGTGTGACATAAATGGAATGAATGAATTGACAGGAGCATGTGACACCAAGACGGATACACAAGGTGCATATAGTCCGTAGGCTGAGGGCATATAGTTGGATAGGCGAGCGAAGGCAGAGTTGGGCTGAGTGGGCTGAAATGAATAGTCGGGCATGCCAACGTACGGTTCCTAACACAATGTTCCACTGTGAACTTAACTTCATTGAGTACTTCTGGGGTGCAGTCAAGAAGTACCTATGAGAGCATTGCAATTATACCTTTGCCACATTGTAGGAGAACTTACCAAAAGCCCTGGAGTCAGTTTTGGTGGAAACAATTCGAAAGTGGGAGCATCGGATGTGGCATTGGGTAGATGCATATGATGGAGGTGTCAAGTGCACATACCGAGGCCCGGTAGTTCAGCAGTGCCAACCAAGTACCCAGCCGGTGACCAAGCCACATACTTAATATGCCATTCTCGGCTCGGCACATCTACCATCTACATCCCTCGTTCCCATTCCTCATCCCCATTCCTTATCCACCTTATCCTATTCACCAATCCAATAATCCTACCCGTTCCACTCCTTGTTCCTTAACCCGTCTCACCTCGGGACATCCTGTCCTTGTTTTATCCATGGCTACGACACTGTTGTCTTATGGTCTGGCACTCCCTATTGTTCTATCCTCAGCTACATTCCTATTATTCTATTTTCATTGTCATATCCCTGTCTGCATTCTGTCAACCGTCGGTTACTGACGGACTTCGGTACTGCCGAGGGGTGTTGGCGAAAAGGTCGGGTGGACTATGGCCAAGTCCTGCAGGCCAAGAGTAGTGGCGTTGGCTTCAACGTGCTTGTGCGTTGCGCCCTACTTGCCGTGCATGCCACTGTATTTCCCACAGACAGATGCTCGAGGGGATGCTGAAGATGCCGGCTCGAGTCGAGGACTTAACAGAAGAGAAGAAGGTAGAAGGGCCTAAGCCTTGTCGATACCCAGAATGAGGAAATATATACATGCATGTCCTACTTATATAGGTTTAAGAAGCGACATGTGGAATAAGGAATGTGGAACAATAAGATATGCAGAGCATGTGGTTATTGTCCACAGCAAGTAAAATTAGAATAAGAAATGTAAGACGGGGATAAAACAATAAAGGACAGAATAATAGGACGTGCCCTAGGATAGGACAATAGGGAATGCCCGATTATAAAACAAGGCTGTAGCGGAGGATAACACAAGGGCAGGAAGTCCTGAGGTGAGACAGACTGAGGGGTGAGGAGTAGGCGTGAGATAGGAATGAGAAATGTGACCGATATGTGCGTCTAGCCGAGAACAACTCATCAAGTGGTTCGTACTTGGTTACTAATGGAGTATTTTAGTTGGTACTGCCAAGTTACCGGGTCCTCGGTACGTGTACTTGACACATTCCTTCATTCTAATTATACTCATTGTGGACAATACCCCCACATGCTCTGCATACCTTATTGTCTACATTCCTTATTCTACATGTCACTTCTTAACCTATATAAGTAGGACATGCATGTACATACTTCCCCATTCTGGGTATCAACTAGGCTTAGCCCCTTTATCTCTTCCTCCCTCTGTAAAGTCCTCCACTTGGGCCGATACTTTCGGCATCCCTGGGTATTGTCTCTGTCCCAAATTGGTGGCACGCATGGCAAGTAGGGTGCAACGCACAAGTACATTGAAGCCAAAGCCACTACTCCCAGCCTGCAGGACTTGGCCGCTGCCCGCCCGCATCTTTGGCAGTCCTGAAGCCTGACAGGAGGAATGGGTACTTGTGATATATAACTTCACATCCAGAAGTTCAGTTCACGAAAATACAAATCCCATAGACAGGTACCAGAGGGTATGGCA
>QLPI01002166.1:0-11878 GCA_003314275.1 Chroogomphus rutilus | reverse complement strand
TGAACCGACGACCTTCTGCGTGTTAAGCAGACGTTCCACCAACTGAACTACCGAACCTTATTAACCTTTGTGTTTTACATTTCTCATAGCTGTTACACTAATCCTTTGCACACCAACAAGATAAAACCACCGTTTCACAATGCATTCGAGTTGCGTTTTGTGAGAGTTTTCAATTGCTTCCTTAACCTTTCCAAAGAACTTAGATCTCGCGTCATTATAATCGACAGCACATATCGTTGATAATCTTCCTGTGGCTGTTAAAACCCAGCTGGTAAAGTTCTGGGATGATGTTTCACGCCGGTAAGAGAGGTTGGCCATAGCTTCCACACCAGGAGTCGATCGAGGCGTCTGAGGGTTGTTGGTGTACCCAAAGAAAGGACCATTGAGGCTGGAATGGACTATAGTAACTGGCCGACCACCATATTAGAGCATTGTTTTAAAAGACAAACGAATCTCACCTTAAGCTCTCTAGCCAGAAGACCAAAAGTACACACTTGTGTGAAACAACATTGAGAGACGACAGCTGAAAGAATTTTATATCCTATAATTGCCAACAAGTTCGGAAGGGTGACTGTCTCGAGCCAGACACCTCAGCAAGTTTAGCGAGATGATTTAACCATCTCCGTAATTAAGCATAGTGTGTAATCATTGACCTTGCAGATGTGTGACACGGATGGGATCTCAATGCCAATATTCAATCTCAGCCTAGCGCCTGGCGCTTGGCTAGCGCATCCTGCTGCACGTTCCATTCAGGCTCGGCATGGGACGTCCCCTGCGCGGATCGCGTCTTGCATCATTCTACTCGTCTGACACCCAAGCCGATCCCGTATCCCCTCCATCTCTTTCGACACTCGACTCTGCTTTTCAGCTGCAAGAATACATCGGCGCATTAGTGCGACTCGACCCGCATGATATCGACCGTATCGTCAAGGTCCCTGGACGAAACGCGAACACGAATAGTGATGAAAAGGAAAAGGAGGGAGATGGAGAAGATGAACGGGTGTCTGTAGATGAGGCTTGTTGGATTTATGAACAACTTAGGTGGGTTCTTTACAGACGTTGAACGACTGGCATTGATGGGAAGGATCGCGTCAGACGATTAGCGCAGGATCTTACGCACCCATTGATTACGATGTTACAGCAAGAGTGTACGAGGCAAACCTGTCCCGAGATGAAGGCAGGGGAGTGGTTGTATTTGTGCGTTGCCCACGGGAATTCGGGTGCGATGGAGGTGCGCATCAACACGATATCGGTTCTTTACGTTCTTGACTTATGAGAGCGGCTTGATTATAGCATTGTTGTGCAATTGACTATATCGTGCATACCCTTGACAGCGCGACTGCACTCCTTAATTCCCCTCGTGCGTTCCCGTCTCGGTACGTGATTATTCTCCAATTTCTCCGGGTTTTGTGCCTATAATCATCGTCCTATTCAGAATTTCTATCCCTCAACCCTCTCACAGACACTTTCCTAGTCTTGCGCGGCGCCTGGGCCGCATTTTCGCTCACGCCTACTATCACCACCGGCTCGCGTTCGAGAGTGCTGAGGCGGAGAGCGGGCTCTATGCCCGGTTTCTTGCCTTAAGCCGTCAGTTTGACCTCGTACCTGCCGAGTTCCTCGTCATTCCTGAACGCACCGACCAAGGCGAGGAGGTGAGGAGACGGAACGAAGATGCAGATCGGAAAAACGTGACACTGCTCACCCGCGATCAAGAAAATCCAACCTCTCCTCCACCGTCCGCCATTCCTGCGACATCTACGGCAACTACGACATCACCATCACCACGGATAGGTGGCCGGTCTCGCACGGATACCATGTACCTCAGTGGTGGATATGTTAGTCCGCATAGCCGCGGAAGCCCTAGTGCCAGCCCCAGTCCAAACCCACCACGGACCCTGAGTTCTATGACCACAACGTTGTTTGCGGAAGAAACCCAGGATCAGAAGATACAGGAGGCATCAATCACGTTACCAAATTATACGACGGAGGCTGTGGTTACTCAAGGAAGGGAACAAGAGGGGACGGATCAGGTAGGAGAACAAGCATCCGATGCGAGGGACATTTCAGTAATGCCGCGCATACCTGGACAAGTCATCGCTCGTGACTTTGCTCTCGAGAATCCCCTTCCCGTCGCAGGGCGGGAACACCTTGCAGATACAGTGGAGTCTACTGACACACCTATCGAAGATGTCTCCCATCGCATAGAGCCCCCAGACCCCGAACCGGAGCAAGAAGACACGTCTTCGTGTCTTGAACCGCTCGGAGACACTCTTGATCTTCCATCATCAACACCTGACAACACAAACACGCTAGCTTCCGACTCTACTGATCCAACCCCCGCTTTATCTTTCTCTGAAATACCTCTTTTTGAGCCGTACCTGTCTGGTGTGTCTTCCCACATCCCAGGTACCCAGGATACATCTGTATTTTCTATCGAGGACGAAGTCGTGGAACTCGCGCCTAGTGTCGAGGTTCCGTCTGAAGAGTTGGAAGCGGACGCTGATCATGACGCTGGTGGTGAAGCTGAGAGGGAAGAACACGAGGAGGTCAAGGATGATGAGAAAATCTCAACGGAGATGGAGATTCCAGCCGCTGTTGTTGCGCAGCAAGCGACCGTGGAAGGGAATGAGAATGAGAATGAGAACATTGAAAAGCCCCTCGGGAGTGAAGATATCTGAGCGGGTCTCAGGTTATTTGTACCTGAATTGTTTATTATTTCTTTGGTTAGTTAATCTATCTCGAGTACTACAGCCTGCGAGTGTCTGTTTGTACATATTGTGAACGTGCAGTTTTAGAGCTGAGTTATACACGTTGCAAAAAAAAAATACAGATCTAAAATTACGCTGGTGGAGTGATGATACCCGGACGGGATAGGCGCTTGCCGAGGCTTGGACAAAGTTTTCAATAATGGCTTGTGTGACGTCACGAGTTGTTGGGGCCTTCATTTCGGATTTGGCCGTTTTGGGATTGTAGGCGAATTCTAGGCGATGGTTAAGTGTTAGTATTGGTGGACAATTCAAAGACTTAGACTTTCAAAGAATGAGCAGGGTCACTGGGGAGAAGATGGTGAATGCTCTGTCAAAGATATATTGATGAAATGAAAATGTAGATACACATACCTGGAGAACGAATGGTGAAGCTCTGTCACCACCAACCATCTCCAGGGATTACATAATGGCGCGTTTGTTTACATCATAAGCGCCCATACAACGTACAATACAAGGGAGTTACATTCAACAGTTAGATATGCAAGGGAGTGCTAGTGAACTCTGATCCACTCAGATATATTGTTGTAGGGAACTGCACATTTGTTTTTAAGTTGGATCTAAGTTGTCAGTGGCTGACTAATTTATCTTTCTCTCTCATGCTCTGTTGTGCACAGCAAAAAAAGTTCGTCCGCATGAAAGCAGTGTGATATATTCCCCCCCTTCCAAAGTGTGATTCTACAAGGTTTTTTACGCACGCTGAGGGCTTCGATGCCCTAGGTTAGCTGAGCATGGGTGAATTTAAACTCTTAAGGTGGGGTTCGACTCGATCGTGTGAGGTGGTGATGTCGTGGATGGTTGCGACGCACCGGCGGCTGGGAAGACGACGATAAGGACTGAATTCATATAGGATATCTGTTGGTCGAAGATAGAATAAAAGTTGTTATATTATTCTTCCCGGATTGGAATCTTCACTATATATACTAAACTAAACATTCCTCAATTACTAATATCGAGGTTGCAGTTTATCGGAGGTGTGAGTAATCCAAGATAAGAATCTTCTCGACTGTTCGGTCATAGTCTATCCGGCACAGCCAACTTCCTCTATTTCACCGAAGTGCTGTGCTACTTATCTAACTCTCAACACTCCCCCTCACTTCGGTGAATCCCAACTTGTTTTGAAGATACTTATGTTGATGCCTTTCAAGTCCTTTCGTCATTAAGTCTGCTGGATTCTCCTTCGACCTGACATATGTAAGTGAAGCCTCGTTAGAAGCCACTTTTTCCCAAATGAAATGGTAGGTGACGTTGATATGTTTCGTTCGTGCATGGTAAGTGGCGTCATGTGAAAGTGTGATAGCTCCTAGGTTATCAGATTGAATGGACGTGGGATGAGATTGATCAATTCCGAGTGCTTGGAGTGTTCGTCTGAGCCAAACAAGTTATTTCGTTCCTTCAGTAAGGGCAATGTATTTGGCCTCTGTAGTAGACAATGACACCGTTGCCTGTTTTTTTGAGCTCCATGCAATAGATCCTCCACCTAGCATTGCGACATATCCACCAATCGACCTAGCATCTCCCCGATTAGTATAGTCAGCATTGACAAATAGTTGTAGCTCCAGCCCGGTTTCTTTCCTAAACATAATTCCACCATCCCGTGTGCCTTTAAGGTAATGCAATACGTGCTTGATTGCAGTCCAGTGTTCTGGGCCAAAGGAATTTGTGAACTGGCTTAAGTGTTGAACCACAAAACCTATATCGGGCCTGGTTCCTAGGGCTGCATACATAAGTGACCCTATTGCATTGGCGTATGGAGCATCGCTCTTGAGTTCATTTGTAGATGTGATTGGGACATCAAGTTTGACTGATGTGTTGAGTGGGGTAGATACTGGATTGGCGTCTTGCATTTGGAATTGGGCAAGTATTATATCGATGTATGGTCCTTGTGAAATCTTTAGTGTTCCTTCCTTGCGGTTCCTCTCCACTCTTAATCCCAAAATTTTCTTTATCTCACCCAAGTCCATCATTGGAAATTTTCCCTTCAACTCCCCCTTAATCCTTGTCATCCCTTCGACCGAGTTTGCAAAGAGTCCCAAATCATCAACGTAGACCAAAATAACTTCGATGGTTGATTCAGTTTTCCTGATATAGACAAATTTGTCCACCGAGCTTTGAATGTAACCAAGACTGAGGAGTGTGTTACAGAGCCATTGGTGCCAAGCACGACCTGCTTGTTTGAGTCCATAGAGTGCCTTATGTAATTTTAGAACTCATTCTGATCCATCATTGAATCCTTCCGGCTGCTGCATGTAGATCTCCTCTTCTAAGTTTGAGTTGAGGTATGCTCCTTTTACATTCATCATTTCAATCTCCCAGTCAAGAGAGTTTGCGACAGCCAATAGGAGGCATAGTGAGTCAAATTTTACAACAAGTGATGTGATGTCATAATAATCCAAACCCGGTTGTTGCATGAATCCTTGTGCTACCACATGGGCTTTTCCTTTTTCAAACTCTCCATCTAGTTTTGTTTTAATAGCAAACACCCAGCAGCATCCAATGATGTTCCTGTTTGGGGGTAATTGTACCAGTTCCCAGGTGCCAATTTCATGGTGCTGGTCTATTTCGGTACGCATGCCTTCTTCCCAAATTGGTGCATCTAATAGGGAGGTTGCTTCTTTGTAGGAGTTTGGTTCTGTAATCAGCTCATGGCTGATAAATGCCTGGTCGGTTGGATTGTTAAGTTCCCAGTAATTAGGTCAGTTGGTTATTCTGGTGCTATGGTGAATCTCAGGGATAGGCATATCTCTGACTGATGGGTTTACTGATGTTTGTGGGGTCATTATTTCTTCATCTGTCCTTGTCATTCCTCCATCTATTCCTTCTTGCTGTTGCTCACTTGTCACAGTCTCCCCCTTGAGCACAGCTTCTTCATATCCATCAGGTGTAACCTAGTGTCCATAATATCAAATGTGATATTCCTAGAGATTTGAACATGTTTGGTTTTCTTGTTATAGTACTGCCAAGCCTTGGCATGATCTGCAATTCCAACAAAGATATGCTCTTCTGCTTTAGGGTCGAGTTTTGCTCGGCGTTGGTCTGGCACCATTACCCAGCACTTTGTTCCAAATTCTTCTAATTGTGATGCATCTGGTTTTTTATTGAAAAAAACTTGGTATGGTGTTGTCTCTATGCCAAGTGCCTGGGTTGGTGATCTATTCTTGATATAGCAAGCATATGCTACTGCTTCAGGCCACAGGGTTCTTGGTAAGTTCTTGGCAAAGAGCATTGCACATGCATGTTTGAGGAGTGTACGGTTTAGTCGTTCCACAATACCATTTTTGGCAGGTGAATATGGGGCAGTGGATTCCATAATGATACCATGTTTGGAACAAAATTCTTTGAAAGGCCTGTGAATGTATTCTCTACCATTGTCAGAGCGGAATCACTTTATTTTGTTACCACTCTGAGTCTTGATGAAACTCTTGAATTTTTCGAAGTGTTTCAAGGCCTTGTCTTTCATATTTTCAAAATAGAGTACTGAATATCTGGATTTGGCATCTGTGAAAGAATAAAAATATCTTTCATGGGATGGGCCTTCGATCTGTGCAGGTCCCCAAATATCGGATACAATTAGATCGCCAATCCACTCTACCCTCTCCTTGGCTTGCTTTGGGAATGGGTCCACATGTTGTTTCCCTTGGATGCAGGCTGTGCATTGACTTGGTTCCTGTGATTCATCAATGTCTAAACCAGTTACCAGATTATTGCTTTTAATGGTTTTGATTGTCCAGATATTCATGTGTCCAAGGATGCGGTGCCATTTATCCTAGGTCCGTGCTCTGGTTACTGCAACAAAGTCTCCTCTTTCCTGACTTTCTGGCTTCTGTTTGCATTGCATTTGGTACATCTGCCCAATTCTTCTTCCAACTCCAAATGTAATACTGGTCTTGGATTTGAATTCAACATCTGTGGCTGTGAAAAGTGCTGAGTGCCCTTGATCTGTGAGACACCCTATACTGATTAGGTTATTTGGTGCATTAGGTGCATATTTCACGTCATGTAATTTGATCATATGGGTGGTATTGCCAACTTTAAATTCGACATTAATGGTTCCACGCCCATGGGTCTGGAGTACAGTGCCTGGTGTGATTCCTTCAATCGTTGATAGGTCCTCCAAGTAAGTTGAGAAATCATTTCTATTTCGGCTAATGTGTGTTGTTGCAGCAGAATTTGCAAGCCAATCAGAGGCTGAGATTAGGGAATAGCACGGGTTCAGCCAACCCGCACGGGTCACCGGGTCAGGTGCCCTTGGGTGTGGGTGTGGGTCAAGCCCAGAGCACCCGTGACCCGGCCCAACCCATCGCATCAACCATGTATGCGTGCATGCGCACGTGTATGACACCCAACCGGCCACTCACTCCTGTCGTATGTGTGCACGTACGACATGCACATGCATATGACACACATGCGCCGCACACACATATGACACGCACGCGCATACAACACACATGCACCACACCGTATGACACGCATGCGCCGACACCAATGAGCCGTACGTACACGCATACAATGCATTCGTGTCGGCGCATGCGCATACAGTGCGTTTGTGCATGCGCATACAATGCGTCCATGTTGGCGCGTTCGAGTCGGCGTGTACGCATACAGCGTGTACGCGTACAGCGTGTACGCGTACAGCGCGTTTGTGTCGGCGTGTTCATGTCGGCGTGTCCGTGTACTGCATGTTCGTGTTGGCACGTGCGCGTACAGCGCGTTCGTGTCGGTGCAAATGCACCGCAGGTGTCCGGGTGTGCCACGCACCTGACACCCGTCGACCCATGGGAAAAAACCCATGGGTTGACGAATTCGGGTTTCCCATGGGTCGGGTGTGGGTCACCCACATTTGACCCGTGGGTTGTTGAGCAAACCAACCGATGTCCAAGCTATGGAAGTCACGTGATATGTACGAGCATCTCAGACTCTTGACCAGAGCTGAGACGTGTGTATGCCTATATAGATATGATTGTTACTTTCTTTACTGATTTTACCTAGTCTGTTTGATCTAGGTAGTTATGACTATATAAGAGACTCTTGACCAGAGCTGAGACTCTGTTTGATCTAGTTGGGCAATCTCAACAGGTTATGGTCCCCTGCCAACTCTAATACTACAACATGTCAAACCTTACAATGCCATCCACATCTGATTCCGCTTCCCTATCAGTTCCAAAGCTCCGCGATGACGGAAGCAACTGGACCGACTACAAGCCTCGCCTCCAGAGAGCCACAGGTGCAAAAGGTCTATGGATACACATTGAAGGAAAGGCCACTGCGCCAAAACTGTATGTGCTAGTCAATGGTGTCCACGTTCTATCAGATGGAAAGACGCCCGCTACAGATGATCAAATAGAAACCCGAGAGACCCGTATCATTGAATATGATAAACGAGAGAGCCTTGCTCAGCATATCTTGCTCTCTACAACTTCTCTTCGCCTAGGCTCTATGATCAAAAACCTCAAGACAGCAAAAGAAATGTGGGATAAGGTCAAAAGTGATGCTACTACCAAGAGCACACTCTACCTCATCGATGCCGAAGACCAGCTTAACAATATGCATCTCGCCGACTCGAATGATCCAAAAACCCACCTGAATGATCTCAAGCTTCACTTCGAACTCATGATGAAACACCACAAGAACCTTGTTATAATGGGATCCTCTATTTCTAATACTCGACTCTCTAGGATTATCATGTCCTCTTTGCCACCCTCTTACCATCCTGCTATTCAAACGATCACCGCAGCTGAACGACTAAGCATCACTCAAGCGTCTACTACCTCTCATACGATGTCCCCAGAGGACTTTATTGCCTTTTTTTATCGAAGAAGCTCAGCATCGTGTCATTGACATTGATCGCTCAAAAGCAGCTGAATCAGCGCTTCTCGCTCTCAGTAAACAACAAAAGAAAACATCGAATAAGGCAAAGTCAACCCCTAAGTCAAATCCGGACCACCACTGTGATAACTGCAATTGCACAGGCCACCTCAAGGCCGACTGTTGGTCCAAAGGAGGAGGTAAAGAAGGTCAAGGCCCAAGGCAAAAGAAAACCAAGAAAGCAAATAAAACAACCAAAACAGCTGTTGTCACCGCTGCAAACTCAAATGATGAAAATCTTTTTGCATTCACCTGCACATCTGATCTGTCAGCAGTAGCAGACATATTATGCCTTCCATGGACACGTTTGGGTGCATGCATTGACCGCAGTGCAAGTAGCCATTACTGCCCAGACCGGTCAAAGTTTTTATCTTACCAACCGGTCGCCAACAGAAGCATTGTCGCTGCTGATGGTCGTACGCTCAAAGCCCTAGGTATAGGTGATGTTCGTATAGAACTCCCTAATAGCACTGGAAAGACACAAGCACTCCTCAAGGATGCAATTCATGCACCTGAGTTGGCCTTTACTCTCATCTCCATTGCCAAATTAGACAAAGCTCAGTGTACGGTCACATTCAAAGGAGGCATGTGTACTATCAAAAGTCCTGTAGGCAAAACTATGGCCACCATCCCTCGTTCCGATGGTCTATACCAACTTGCCCCTGCTGAACTGACAAAAGATGTTGACTATGCAAATATTGCATCAGTCAAACTCTCTATATCTGATGCGCATCGCAAGTTAGGTCATATTGCTCATGCGGCTGTTAAACATGCTATCTTGTCTGGTCAAATTACCGGCATAGAACTAGACCCAGACTCCAAACCAGAATTCTGCGAGGCATGTGCAAAGGCCAAGGCCACTCGATTACCTTTCCCTAAGCAATCCGCCACTTGCACTGCTAAATATGGAGAATGTGTCCACTGGGATCTATGGGGTCCAGCGTCAGTTCAAAGCCTAAATGGTAACTCGTATGTTGCCACTTGCATTGATGATGCAACCCACAAGACTCGCATCTACTTCCAGAAAAAGAAGAGTGAAACCTTTCACTCCTACACCCTGGTGTTATAGCCCATGCTTCCAACAACCCACACTAACCCCCACAACCACCCACCTCTGTTCCGAGACCTTTCCAACCGAAAGGACAAAGGATTATTTTCTGTAGTTCCTGTTCCCAACAAGTCCAACCGAGAAACTGCGTTCACACTCCCATTCACATCACGACCGAGACACCATCTCCGAGTCCGTCTCCAATCGAAGACTCAATACTTTGATAACCGACGCGCAGGAATATCGCGTACGTCACTCCCTTGTTTTCTCTTTTATATTGACCCCTTGTACTCTCCTTCTCCTTGTTTTATGACCGGCAAAGATAGTACAAGGATAGTCGCATGTATATAGTCTCCCAGTCGACTGGACTGTTCGCTAGTATGAATATCGATTTAGTCTACCACCTAGTTTCTGATTCATTTCCGGTAAACTCCCATCTCCTTTCCAAAATTAGGGACAGACAATTGAGGAGGGCGCAACACATAAGTTGAAGCCAAGTCCCTTCGACCTCGAACACCTCAGTGACCAGATTGAACCATTCTGCGACCGACCCTAAGTTCCCGGCGCTGTCAGGGTCTGTAAATGCCAAGGAGTGGCCAAGTCCTGCAGGATGGGAATAGTGGCATGGCTTCAACATGCTCGTGTGTTGCGCCCTACTTCCCATGTGTGCCACCGATTTAGGACAGAGGGATACCTGGGAGAGTGCCGAGAGTGTCGGCCCAGGTAAAGGACTTGGGACAGGAGAAGGGAGGACAAGAAGGCGTAAACCTAGTTGATTTCCAGAACAAAGAACCATCTACATACATTGGCTACTTATATAGGCTAATAAGTGAGATGTGGAACAGAGTGGCACAAGGAATGGAGAACAATAAGGTATGAAGAATCATGTGGAAGTATTGTCCACAATGATCAGGAATAGAACAAGGAATGTGGATGACAATAGAACAATAAAGTATGGCCGAGGACAAAAGAGTGAGTGAGAATAGAACAATGGGAGTGGCCAAAACATAAAACAATAGGGCCACTGCCGAGTGGCAACAAAGAGTGAATATCCCAAAGGTAAACAGGCAAGGGGAAGGACAGGGAATGAATGGGTGACAATGAATAGAGAGGGTGGGATGAGGGAAGTGAACCAAATGATGAACCGAATGTACCGAGCCAGGGCTATACATGATATGGGTAAGGGTCGGCTGGTCGGTACTGCCGAGTAAATCAGAGCTTGGTATTGGGGGCTTGACAGGTGCCTCCGCCCCCGTCCGTAATCCATCTGACTTCTGACTTCGGTCCTCGGCCCCGTTACGGACCTTCACGCTAACTCGGATAGTCCTTTCGGAAGTACTAGCTAAGCGCCTGACCAGTGGATCTAACACCTGGACAAAGCTTACATTGAAACCCAAATGGGCACTCGTATTAAAGTGTGTAGAAGCGACCGAGGGGGTAAATTCCTATCAAAGGAACTCACTGACCACCAAGACCAACGTGGCACAGTATGAGAACTACCTGTACATGACTCACCACCTCAGAATGGGACAGCTGAGTGAGGTATGAGAACACATACAGAACAGGCATGTGCACTGCTACTCGCATCCGGCCTCCCACGTTTTCTATAGGAAGAGGCTATGAAACATTCAGCTTGGCTTCAAAACCATTCCCCAACCCATTCACTAGATGGCAAAACTCCATATGAGGCCAGAAATGGCAAAAAACCTCACCTCACTGGCCTACAAGAATTTGGTGTTGCTGCCTATGTCAAGAACCTCAATGCAGGCAGGCTTGATGCTCATGCACAGCTAGGATGATTTGTTGGTTATGACTTGGAATCTAAAGGCTATAGGATATACTGGCCTGTGAAATGGACTGTTACAGTTGAACGCAATGTCATTTCCAATGAAAGTGACATATTATACAGTGATTCAACTGCAACTATCCCCGGTGATGCCCTGAATGAGGGGGAGATAAATAAAATCATTCAGTCCTCACCAAACTGTGACTTACAACCCAGTAAACCCATATCCAGACCCCCATCTCCAACTTCTAAACACCTTGACCTCACAAAAGAACCTCCTCTGAGTCTAGATGAACCAATACAAGATCCATGCCTAGCGGCGAGGAAGGTCTTGAATGCCATCCCAGAAAATCTAAAGGAGCGTATCGCCTTATGCATGAAGGCCTTACTGCTGTGCTAGCTCACACAACAGCG
>QLPI01002165.1:0-37303 GCA_003314275.1 Chroogomphus rutilus | reverse complement strand
ACATGCTGTCAAGGGCATTATGGAGAGACTGGATCTGGAGCAGCTGTAGAGTCGAGATGAAGGCTGTGACAAGATACTTGGATACAAGTTGCTTTACAGCATTAGTGCTGATGTGTGCAAGACGGCCTTGCCAGAGGTTGAGTGTGAGAGGTAGAAAAACGGGAAGAAGAGGATGAAGGGGTTGAAGTGAGTACCGTACTGGAGAGCGAAGTGCAGTCCCATCTAGATAGGCAAGCCTGCCTTGAAGTGATGCAGTGAAGAGAAGAACATTGTCTCTCAAATCTCATAGGCTGCTTGTCAATGTGGACATGAAAATCCTGCATTCTGGTGAGGTACAGAATGGATAAGAGACTATTCTGGAGTGCTGGGACATGCAGTACTTGATGAAACACTACTTCTCTCACTCCTGACCTTTGTAGCACTGGTCTGAAGTGAGCACTCCCTATTCCAGTTCACTGAATGACTGTGCCATTCACTACATAAACTGGCACAGAATGAGGGGTATACTCATCAAACCAGGCCCTATGCAGTGTCATATGTGAAGTGGCCCCAGTATTTGCAACAGGATATAGCCAAGTCAAAGAACAGTGTACTTGCATTTCCTGTATACTCCTGAGAGTCTCCATTGTGCTATGCGGCTTGCTCAGAGGATATAGTGGTTGGTGAATTTGATGCCAATGAATTTGCAGATGAAGCAGTGTTATTGGTATGGCCTTGACAATATTTGAAGCAATTCTTTCATGTGGGTATATCTTCAAACAAATGCAAATTCAATAAAACTATGTGTAGAACTGGAATCAACTAAAGATTTGAACAGAGTGTTCTTAGAGTTCAGGATGAGTTTGGAGGATAAACTAACTCCAAGAAAGTTCAGATTAAAAAGAGTAGAAGCATTGAGTTTTACCTCTGTCCTAGTACTAACCAAGTCAATACAACCCCCATTGTACATAGAGGCTGTAGGGTTGCTTGTTAGGGGCCTTAGCCAAGGTCTTAGCCTTAGCTTCAATGATATTATGTTGAAGTGGAAGTTGTGCTGGTCCAGACCTTAGTAGGCTTTGAGTACTCAAAGACTCTGTGAGTGCTTTTCTACACAGAAGGCAGAGATTCAGATCAATATACCTCTGGTGCTCCTAAAGGGTCAGCTTGCCATCCTTACTATACTTGTCAGAGATGTCATTCAGCTTCTGCTATAACTCAGAACCCTTATCCTTCTCCTTAAACTTCTGATTAGGGAATAGCAGGCTATGATCATGTATTAAGAATGCAAGTGGCAAGGTTCTTAAGTGATATCTCAGTGAGGTTGTAACTTCATAGAGGTTCATAGAGAATGGCACAGGTCACCCATGGGTCAAATGTGAGTGACCTACACCTAACCTATGGGAAATCCGAACCTATCAATCCATAGGTGAATGGGTGTCAGGTGCATGTCATCTACATGCATGTACAGTGTGTTCATGTCATACATGTACATGTGCAGTACATGTATGTCATACATGTACATGTGCAGTACATGTATGTCGTATACGCATGTGTAATACCACAGGTTAGGCTGGGCTGCAGGTGCTCTTGGCTTGACCTACACCTACACTCAAGGACATCCAACCCGGTGACCCATGTGGGTTGGCCTAACCTATGCCATTCCCTAGAAGTTTGGAGTAGGGCTTGGCTTCAGCTTATATGCTACACCCTTCAGATCTCATCATATCTCTAACTTTGGACAGAGGTTTCAGAGTAGAGCAAGGTTCACCTTGGTAAAAATTGGTTGAATTCTAAGTTGATATTCTGACTACTGAACTACTAATTTACATATGTATTATATACTAGTATGTATTTCAAACTCCAGTAGTGCTTAGTAACTGAGAACAAGGGGAGTTACAAATGGGGAGAAGATTTCCGATTGAAAGAACAAGGGAATAAAAGTACAAGGGTATTACTGTCAGGGGACGACCCTCTTCAAACTCCGATCCAACTCCGAGGTCCCATTTCAAACTCCGATCAGCTCCGAGGCCTGATACAGGTCCAAAGTCCTACTTTAAACTCCAACCAACTCCGAGGCTAAGAAGCCCAGAAACCACCGAGTGGAGACAGACAAGGTCTTAACACATGATGACTAGAACTTGGAGCAAATACCCAAGCCTCGGACTTAGTACCAGGAGGTTGGCTCTACAAACTCCGATGTATTGATCTGTAAGCTAGTGCACAGACCACCCATATAAAGGGTATAAAAGGGGCTCACCAGCAGTGGGATCCTTAGACTTTCCTCTTTGGATTCCCCCTGCTTAGGTGAGGACTCCACATATATTTAGGTAGTAGATAATTAAATAACTTTGGATTCCCCCTGCTTAGCTCGCCTCCGAGATATACCTCGGGGCTGTAAGAGGGTTGCCCTTACAATTACGATGTGAAGGAATAATGTAATTGTAATTAAACATAATATCTCCCAAAGATAAACAATGGTGACTGTCAGGAACCATACGCCAGCATGCCCGACTATTCATTTCAGCCCACTCAGCCCAACTATGCCATCGCTCGCTTATTCAACTATACGCCCTCAGCCCATGGACTATATACACCTTGTGTATCCGTCTTGGCATCACATGCTCATGTCAATTCACTCCACTCATTTACGTCACACTCCATATGCTCGCTATTCCATTCCATCTTCATTTACATTTAATATCCTTTCATTTACATTCCGCTCTTGTAAGGGCAACCCTCTTACAGCCCCGAGGTATATCTCGGAGGCGAGCTAAGCAGGGGGAATCCAAAGTTATTTAATTATCTACTACCTAAATACATGTGGAGTCCTCACCTAAGCAGGGGGAATCCAAAGAGGAAAGTCTAAGGATCCCGCTGCTGGTGAGTCCCTTTTATACCCTTTATATGGGTGGTCTGTGCACTAGCTTACAAATCAATACATTGGAGTTTGTGGAGCCAATCTCCTGGTACTAAGTCCGAGGCTCGGGTATTTGCTCCGAGTTCTAGTCATCATGTGTTAAGACCTTGTCTGTCTCCACTCGGTGGTTTCTGGGCCTTTTAGCCTCGGAGTTGGTCGGAGTTCGAAGTAGGACTTCGGACCTGTATCAGGCCTCGGAGCTGATCGGAGTTTGAAATGGGACCTCGGAGTTGGATCGGAGTTAAAAGAGGGTCGTCCCCTGACAGCTCTACTTTCATTTATTTGCAATTCTGCTCAGTCTCTTATATCCGATCCACTATTACGTTCCTTAGGGTAACTCTGTTGGGAATCGGAGTGACACATCACTCCCCAATGTCACAGAGGAGATCATTATTTGGGGCATAGTATTTCTGTTCTCACTTTTCACGATCCTCGGCTTTCTCATTCTATTATAGGAATCTCTTTGACTCCTAGTAGATTTGAAAGTAGTATAAAGATCTTGTACTTCAGTAGTTCAGTCTTCAGTCAGATAATCAACCTTGATTCTCTACCAGTTAATTCTCTGTCTCGCTTTTCCGAAATTAGGGCTTGTGCGATCTGGTGGGCGCAACATACAAGTTGAAGCCTTGCCCTGCCCTGAACCTCGCCATTATTTCACCTTTGGGAGATTTTATGTATAATTACGATTACATCATCTTTTCACATCGTAACAGTGAGGTTCAGAGTAGGGCATGGCTTCAACTTGTATATTGCACCCACTAGATCGCACTGGTCCCTAATTTCGGAATAGCGAGACAGAAAGAAATAGCTTAGTCGAAATCAAAGTCGTCATGACTGAGGACTGAACTACTGAATGTATAAGATCTTTATACTACTTTCAAATCTATGAGGAGTTGACTAGATTCCTATAATAGATAAGAAAGCCGAGGATCGTGAAAAGCGAGAATGGAAATACTATGTCCCAATCTTAATCTCCTCCGTGACATTGAGGGGTGATGTGTCACCCCGATTCCCGATGGAGTTACCCTAAAGAAATGTAATAGCAGATCGGATATAAGAGATAGAACGGAATTGTGAATAAATGAAAGTGGAGCGGAACATAAATAAAAGGATATTAAATGTAAATGATGTGTGAATGGAATTGCGAGCATATGGAGTTTGACATAAATGAGTGGAGTGAATTGACAGGAGCATGTGATGCCAAGACAGATACACAAGGTGCATATAGTCCGTGGGCTGAGGGCATATAGTTGAATAGGCAAGTAAAGGCGGAGTTGGGCTAAGCAGGCTGAAATGAATAGTCAGGCATGCCGGCATACGGTTCCTGACAAAGGGGCTGAGCAAACTTTGTGACCAAGCTACTGTAGGATCTGAATGGGATCTTGATATACTTCCATTTCTGGAAATAGAGAGCAGGGTTGGGTCAAACAGGTGAAATAAGGGAATGGAAATTAAAAGGCATTTAATGGAAAGGTTGAGCAAAGTTGTAACCGGTAAATGGTAGGCACAATGTCTAGTCAGAAGGCATGGTTTTTGATTGGAGTGCTGAGGATTGGCAGTAGAGGTTTGATGGTTAAGGATAGGTATTATGGCCCGTGCTGCCAATAAATCCACATTAAAACCCCACAACCACCCGCACCATTTCCAGGACCTTTCCAACCGCTCAAAGCCTGAATAACCACTTTCCGGATTCCGATGCATCATTCCGAAGTTCCACGTTTCCGAACCTCCGAAGATTCCAAAGCCAAGGTTCCGCTCTTTTGATAAATGACGTACAGAATTGTCGCGTACCTCACTCCCTTGTTCTTCGTTTTATATTGCCCCTTATACTCTCTTCCCCCCCTTGTCTTTACTTGGCAAAAGATAGTACAAGACTAGATACATGTATATAAGTCACCAGTCGACTGGACTATTTGCCAGTACAAATATCGACTTAATTCTGTGTCGTAGTTTCCAATTAAGTTCCGATACACTTTCCGACTTTCCGAAATTAGGGACAGACGATCAAGGAGGGCATAACACATAAGTTGAAGCCAAGTCCCTGTGATCTCGAACCACTCGTACCACCCTATACCATGAACAGTTCCAAGACCCCCGGTGCTTCCCGTCTTTCCGTCTCCATTCTGATTCCGATCCCGAATCCACGACCTTTAGTCCCTCTGTCCCCAGAGTATGAACCCCCCTTTGGAAACCATTCGGAACCCTCTGGAAACCCTTCTGGAAGCCTCTAGCTAAGCGCCGACATGCGGATTTAATAGTATATTCGTACTCACACTCCTGATCGTCATTAAGCATGAAACCCTTCATGCATGCGTAAGCCCTACAGACACTCAACCAGGCATCTGCCTGCCGTGCATCCATCCCCCAAGAACTGTCCACCCCTGGACCAAGTTTCCAGATGCCTCAGACCCCAGCATACCCTCCGGAACCCTCATCTGACTCCGGATTCTCGGACGTAGATCAAAACCTGCATCCGAATATGACCAACCCATTCCTCGTGAACCACCCCCCAGCGACCCAACAATCATTGCCCTCAGAGATGCAATCCAGTTCAGGACCATCCTCAGCAGCGCCGTCAACCTCATCGGCATCTCCCCCCCCTACGTACCACCACCCTTTGCACCTCCACCCATGGCACCACTGCCCGTAGCACCACCACTCGTTGCACCACCTGTCATACCACCACTCGCTGTACCACCCCCCATTTGTCAAGCGTCGGATACTGGCGGAATTCAGTACTGCCAAGAGGTGTTGGCGAGAAGGTCGGGCGGACTATGGCCAAGTCCTACAGGCCAAGAGTAGTGGCGTTGGCTTCAACGTGCTCGTGCGTTGCGCCCTACTTGCCGTGCGTGCCACTGTATTTGCCACAGACAGATACTCGAGGGGACGCTGATGATGCCGGCCCAAGTCGAGGACTTTAACAGAGGAGAAGAAGGTAGAAGGGCCTAAGCCTAGTCGATACCCAGAATGAGGAAATATGTACATGCATGTCCTACTTATATAGGTTTAAGAAGCGACATGTGGAATAAGGAATGTGGGACAACAAGGTATGCAGAGCATGTGGTTATTGTCCACAACGAACAAAATTAGAACAAGGAATGCAAAGCGGGGATAGAACAATAAAAGACAGGATAATAGGATTGTGATTCAAGATGGGACAATAGGGAGTGGCTGAGTATAAAACAATGGAGGCGTGTCCGAGGATAATACAAGGACAGGAAGTCCCAAGGTGAAATGGACCGAGGAGTGTGGATGGCGGATGTGCCAAGCCGGGACCGGCGCACCAAGTGTTATGCATGCGCCGCAGGCACTTGGTCGTGGATATAGGATGATTGCTCAGTTGGCACTGCCGGAAGATGGGTCTCAGTACGTGGACTTGACACCATTGCCCAACCCCATATTGCACCACCCACCGCAGCACCACCGCCTCCTGCACACCCAGGAGGGGCCTCCACCTTAGGACCCAATGTTGTGCCCGATCTCACTCAGGCCCTTGTTATGCTGGCAAGCAACTTAGCCAGCCCCAGAAGATCAGCCCCCCATGCTGCCAAGGTCCGGGATCCAATTCAAGGAAACTACAAGCCTTCTTAGTGCAGTGTAGTCTGAACTTCCGTGACTGCCCTGATGCTTTCGACACCGACAGCGCCAAGGTAACCTATGTACTGTCGTACCTGACCGGTACCGCCCTGGACTGGTTTGAACCAGCCCTCTCTGCCCCCCATGAGCCAAACTGGCTCCATGACTATGAGGAGTTCATGAACAAACTCAAAACCAACTTCGGCCCCCACGACCTGGAAGGAGAGGCTGAAGCAGACCTCGAGAACCTCTGCATGTGCCACAATCAGCGCATCATAAAATATGTAGTCGAATTCAATCGACTAGCCACCCACGTCCACTGGGGTGACGCTGCACTTCGTCGCCAGTTCTACAACAGACTCCCCAGCAGGATCAAGGATGAGATCTCCAGAGTAGGAAAGCCCAACTCCCTGCTCTAACTCCGCCTCCTGTCCCAATCCATCGATGCCTGCTACTGGGAGCGACGATCGGAAATTGCCAGAGAGCCCCCCTCTACCCAGAACTTTGACTGCCCCTATGACAGAGGGAGGACCCCCATGACCACCTATTTGGCCCCTAACACGGGCAATAAGACGGCCAATTCAGGCCAATCCACGACCCCATCTGGTGGCAGCAGGACTACCATGGATCTTTCGTCCAAAATTGGAAAAGACGGAAAACTTACACTGCAAGAATGGCAACGCTGCTTCGAATAAAACCTCTGTCTCTTCTGTGGCAGATCGGGCCACTCAGCTAAGGAATGCCCAAGATCCACCACCACAGTCACTAAAGGACAAGCAGCCTCTGTGACAGAAGAGGTTTAAGAAGAGTCTGAGACATCGGATGCTTTGGAAACCGAGGAATAAGAAGCTAGGCTCCCAACTCTGGCACCAGTTGTTCGCATTGAACACCAACCATGCCAAAGGAAGTAAAACAAAACAATGCATCCAACCTTTTCAGAAATATGACCCCCCATGACCAATCGTCGAAAAGATTTCGACCCGTTTCTGTGGAAACACTCCGACCCTCCGACTCCGACCCTCCGACCTCTGTCAGAATTCTAGTTGCAAGGACCATACGCTCACCCACTATGATCCGTTGATCGACAGGACATTGAGTACTACTCATTTAGATTTATCCCAACTGATTCTTGGCATCATGGAGCCAGCAGTTTCCACTCAGCGCTCAATCCGACCCTCCAAAAAACTCTGCTCAGGAAGAACCCTGACCATCGCGGAATTCCGTATCATCCCTTAGACAAAAACAGTACCATGTGTAGATTCCCTTAGACTAGAACCCTTCTTGATTAAAAATGTTAATACGAACTGAACTATTAACACGATTCAACCAAGACCTCGAATTGCAGGTCATCCTCTGAATCCTGACGACACCACCGCCATCCAGGCGACAATCCAGTGAACGAACCCCATGAACACACGATCATCACGACCACCACGAACACTATGACCCAACTATGGGAATTAGGCAAAACAATGGAACTTCTACCCTGGGAAAGAGGAACATCCGGAAAACAACCCCATTTGTTTAAAAACCCTTATCCCAACTGAAGATCCAAACACCACCTAAAAACCACATGATATCACGACACAATCATACAGGAGAAACAATCTAATCAGCACCCCCTTCCCCCATTCAAAACCTTTCCCAACCCACACTGAACCCGATCATCCATCGGAACCGCCCGACCCACTATCCAAACGAACAAGCAACCGATCCACATCATCCAAAAACGAAGCATCAAGCCCCCAATCTTCCTTCAGGAATGATGATAACGCGTCCATGAGGCTCCTGATCAACCTCACATCCTCCAAGCAAAACCCGGTGGTCGTCAAATGGGATATACGATGATCATACCATGCGAAGAGATCCAAGAGATAACGCAGGTCCTCCCGGTACTTATCCAAGCGAACCAGATACGCAGAAATATGCTCGAGTACCTCTGAACCACTTGCTCCCATCCCCGACTCACCAGAAGTCACGTCCGGCTCTGAATCCCAACAAGGAACAGCCCCAGATGATGACCGCTTCAAAAGATAGCCCGATACGGGAAGATCAAAAAGGAGAGAAACCCTGACAAGGGCACCACACACCGTAATAATCACAGACCCTGATGGTATGGGCACGAAGAGTGCTCAACTCTTCGTCAAGGATACGCAGATACTGCGCCTCACTCAACCCCTCCCCTGAACCATGAAGGGGGATGAGGGAAAAATCCCCGAGATCTTCCGTAGGATGGGAATCCGTGTTCTCCATTGAGGAAAGGCCCCTTCCAGTTCTGCAAACACCCCCTTTTATAGACAAATGAACCATCAGTGCTTATCAATCAAAACATCCCAGGAAACAGTCAAGAAGCTCCTACAGTAATGTCCGTCTTAATTACCGCTCCAATTAAGCTTAGGACCTCGAGGGCTCAGTCCTAGTGGAGGGATACTGTTATGGCCTGTGCCGCCAATAAATCCACATTAAAACCCCACAACCACCTGCACCGTTTCTGAGACCTTTCCGACCGCTCAAAGCCTGAATAACCGCTTTCCGGATTCCGATGCATCATTCCGAGGTTCTGCGTTTCTGAACCTCCAAAGATTCCAAAGCCAAGGTTCCACTCTTTTGATAAACGATGCGCAGGATTGTCGCATACCTCACTCCCTTGTTCTTCGTTTTATATTGCCCCTTGTACTCTCTTCCCCCCCTTGTCTTTACTCGGCAAAAGATAGTACAAGACTAGATACATGTATATAAGTCACCAGTCGACTGGACTATTCACCAGTACGAATATCGACTTAATTCTGCATTGTAGTTTCCGATTAAGTTCCGGTAAACTTTCCAACTTTCCGAAATTAGGGACAGACGATCGAGGAGGGTGCAACACATAAGTTGAAGCCAAGTCCCTGCTACCTCAAACCACTCGTACCACCCTATACTGTGAACAGTTCCAAGACCCCTGGCGCTTCCTGTCTTTCCATCCCCATTCCGATTCCGATCCCAAATCCGTGACCTTTAGTCCCTCCATCCCCGGAGTATGAACCCCCCTTTGGAAACCATTCGGAACCCTCTAGAAACCCTTCCGGAAGCCTCTAGCTAAGCACTGGCACATGGATTTAACAATAGGCAGGTGAGCAGACTTTACTGGGAACAGAAATGCAACCATATGTTTCAAGTGGGTTTTTCTCAAAAGAGAGATCATGTCCATGTGCTTCGAATGGAAATATCTTTGGCAGGGTTATGACAGTATCCCCTCCTTATGGCCAAGTCCCATGAAGCCATGGTAGTGAAGTTTTTGGGATGGCTGGGTCTGAGTTTATCCTTCGGTGAAGTTTGTATAAAAGGGGTACTGGCAGGCTGATGGTCTTCATTATCAATGACCAGCTCAACCAACTGGAAAGCCTATCAAAATCACCCCCACTACTAGTAGCTTTGGTGGGGTGTGTGTCTATGGCTTTGCCAATCCTTATATAACTATCATTATGGTCAACCCTGAGGTTGTATCGGTGTTAAGTACACATACCAAGCATCGGTTTACTCACTTGTACTGACTGAACATTAAATGGTTAATTCCATGCACAGGTGACCAAGTTATTTACAAGTCACTTAGTACGTTAGTCTCGGCTGAGTACATTCACCATTCACACTTTCCTTTTATTCATCATTTGTATTTTCTTCTATTCATCATCCATTATTCCTATCCTGTTTATTCTTTTATTCCCATCCAGTTTCACCTCAGGATATTTCTATTGTTTTATTCTCGGTTATGACCCTATTGTTTTATATTTGGTCACATTTTATTGTCTTATTTTCAGTCATGCTCTTATTGTTTTATGCTCAGCCATATTCTATTGTTCTATTCTCATTCATGTCCATTGTTCTATTCCTGATCATTGTGGACAATGTTTCCACATGCTTTCCATGCCTTATCCCTTTTTTATATCTTTGTTACGATGTGAAGGAATGACGTAATTGTAATTAAACGTAAAATCTCCCAAAGATATTCAATGGCGAGGTTTGGGGCAGGGTATAGCTTCAACTTATGTGTTGTGCCCACCGGATCGCACTGGCCCTAATTTCAGAAAGGTGAGACAGAGAATTAGCTAGTAGAGAATCAAGGTTGATTATCTGACTGAGGAATGAACTACTGAAGTATAAGATGTTTATACTACTTTCAAATCTACTAGGAGTCGATTAGATTCCTATAATAGAATAAGAAAGCTGAGGATTGTGAAAAGCAAGAACAGAAATACTATGCCCCAAATAATGATCTCCTCTGTGACATTGTGGAGTGACGTGTCACTCCAATTCCCAACGGAGTTACCCTAAGGAACATAATAGCAGATTGGATATAAGAGACTGAGCGGAATTGCGAATAAATGAAAGTGGAGCGGAACGTAAATGAGAGGATATTAAACGTAAATGAAGACAGAATGGAATAGCAAGCATATGGAGTATGATGTAAATGGAATGAATGAATTGACAGGAGCATGTGATGCCAAGATGGATACATGAGGTGCATATAGTCCATGGGCTGAGGGTGTATAGTTGAATAGTGAGTGAGAGCAGAGTTAGGCTGAGTGGGCTGAAATGAATAGTCAGGTATGCCGGCATACGGTTCCTAACAGTATCCCCCCCTTACGGCTGAGTCCCACGAGGCCACAGAAATGAAGTTCTAGAATGGTGGTCCCGTTGGAGTTTGGAAAGGCGAAAGTGTATAAGAGAAGTTGTGAGGGAGTTTGGATGGTAACCATTTGATGCAATGGAACCCTCGTACATCAACCCTGCCTACATGCAGAAGCTAATGGGTCTCTACCCCTTGCCAATCATCAGCTATCTCAGAGGTGAAACTGCCCTCCCCATCACCGTCCCATCCCCCTTGTTGTCAACCATCGAGCGCAGCCAAGCGCTACTTGAGCAGGAGCATATTGATGTGCGAGAGCCCTGGTTTGAAGGGGCCAATTTGAAAGGCACCAAGGTGAGCAAAGTATTGTCTCGGGATTAAGCTTTTTACTGATTGTTTGCTTGCAGTATGCTTGTCTTCAAATGAGGAATGACGAGGGCGATGCGAACAGCGTCTTCTATCGAAAGGTGAAGTTGGGTGAAGAAGATGACCGCACACCTTGGTCTTATGGATGGGTTGTCAAAAAGCCCTGCAAACACTGCGAAAAGTGAGGCAACACATGCCTTTGGAAATGGGATGCTGACTTGGATATGGGAGCGTGCGTATGGTGTAGTGAGAGGGGTGTAGGTTGTTCTGTGAATGTGCGAGGTAGGGGCACTAGTAAGAGGACAGGGAAAGGAAAGGTGTCGAATAGCAAAGTTGAAGGAAGTGCGAGGAAGAAAAGGGCAAGGGAAGGTACGCCTGAGGTTCGTAATTTGGACGGGCCGGGACCCTTGAAAAGGCCGAGGATGCATACTCCCCTCTTCCAGTTCAAGTTCCCGTTCATCATCCTCTCCACTTCCTGATGGCAGGGAAGGTCTAATAAGACTGATAACTGACACACAGAGCAACAAGTGCCTTTGGGGCTTGTCAATATGGATGCTAAAGACATGTATATAACAAAGTAACTACTAACCTTTGGGGCTTGTCAATATGGATGCTAAAGACAAGGCCCAAAGGTGCGCAATGGTGCGTCGTTACGGGCGCTTATTTTAAGCGCCAGAGAATGCAAATGCAAAAGAGAAAAGCGCAAAAGAGAACCAAAGATGCAAGTGCAAAACACAAATGCAGGGGAATAAAATCATGACCCAACACTTCCTGACCCACCCACCCTCTTATTACCATTGGTGGTAATGACACCGCAATTAAGGGTGTCAACCCCCATGCCTCCAACCCCCTCCACCGCCTCCTACTCCTGCACCTCCTACTCCTCCTCCACCGCCTATGCCATCTCCACTGCCTCTTCCTTCAGCGCCTCCCGTGGTCGTCCCCCCTCCTCCCCTTGCCGTTCCTGCACCTGCCCAGCCTTCCCCAGTCATCGCCTTGACTGCAGCTCTGGTGGAGCTCAAGCAGTCGGTCGATGAACTTCAGCGTGAAGTCACGGACAGCAAACATGAGAATGCCGAGTTGAGGATGACTAACAAGGAATTGCGAGCGGAGGTGAGGAATTTATCGTTGCAGATAGGTTATCGGACATCCAGTGCAAATGTAGTACAGGAGCTGCCCAGGTTGTGGGGAACTTGGGAGAATTGGGCGTTGGGATCTGGAAACCCGAGGAATGCCTTTGAGGAGGCTGAGGAAGATGGAGGAGTAGAATTAGAATCGTAGAATAGGAATGGTGACTTAATTGTATAATTTTAATTTGACTTGAATGTGAATATTGGGTGAAGGTTTGGAATCAAGAGTTGAATTGGAATAAGGAATGATGGAATGGAAACTGAGGTTTGAACTTGAAAACAGAAGAAGAAGCTGAATTGTGAGTTGGAATGGGTGAATCGGAATTGAGGGTTTTTTTTTTTTTTGAACTTGAAGACAGAATGAACGGAACTGAAATGCAAGAGTGATAATGAATGGAATGAGCGAGAGTGAACGGAAGAGAAATTGCGAGGTGCTTATGGAATGGGTAATGGTCCAGGTTTGGATGGATACGACTTGTGAAAGTCTTGAATGAGTTCTGAAGCGTGGTTGAGTTCTGTTGCAAGGAGCCATGAAGTTTCTTCATCTGTGCCTTCATATCCTGCCCACCGCACTAAGTACAACAACTTGCACGCCGTACATCGATTATCGATTTTCGAGTCGAGGATCTCAGATATCTCGAATTCGGTTTCACTGTCGATTATGACTGGGGGTGGAGGTGGTTGAATGCGATTAGGAATGGGATTAGGAGAGGCCGGCTCGAGCATTGAAATGTGGAATACAGGATGTACTGCGTTTATGTAGCCTGGGAGTTTCAGAGTAACTGAGTGAGTACCGGGACGTGCAATGATTTCAAATGGACCCAAAAGCTTCTCAGCTAGCTTTTTCGCAGGACGGGTAGTCCTGAGGAACTTGGCTTTGATAAATGCGAGACTGCCAATAGGACAGTCTGGAGATGGAAGTCATTTAGCATCAGCTGAGGATTGGTACATTTGTTGAGCATTGAGGATATTAGTTCGAAGTTGCTGATGCAACTCGTCCAGGTCGACTACGAAGTCTTGCACTTGTGATGAAGATGAAGCAAGGTCGCATTCAGGATGAATGGTGAGATTGGGATGATAGCCTTTGTTGGCAAAGAAAGGCAAGACTCCAGTGGTGGCACAGGGAGTGTTGTTATAGGCGAACTCTGCAAGGGGTAACAGCGAAGCCCAATTGTCTTGTTGATAGTTGCAATAGACATGAAAGTACCGTTCTAATGTCTGATTAGTACGCTCGGTCTGGCCATCGCCTTCTGGGTGATAGCCTGAGGTGAAATGCAACTTCATATTGAGGGCTTTCGAGAATGCCAGAAGTGAGACACGAATTCCAAGCCTCTATCTGAAGTGATATGAGAAGGAATGCTGTGTTTGGAGAATACATGAAGTACGAAGAGTTCTGTGAGCTGAGAGGAAGTGATGGTAACGGAAGTGGGAATGAGGATAGACTGTTTGGAGAAGCGGTTGACTATGACTAGGATGGCCGTGAATCCCAAGGACGTGGGAAGCTGCTCAATGAAGTCCATGGATATCGAGTTCCAGGGTTTGTCTGGTACTGGAAGCTGTTTGAGTAATCCATATGGCTTATAACGTTGCGATTTATTCTGCATACACATCGTGCAGGACTTGCAGTAGTCTTTAACGAATGAGCACATGCCAGGCCAATTGTAGTCACGTCTGACAAGGTCTATGGTTTTGTTAATTCCGAAGTGTCCAGAAAGAATGTGATCATGCTTATGTTATAACATGTGTAAGCGTAAGTCTTGGGCCTTGAGAATGTAGATGCAATCGTTGAATAGCAACAGACCATTGGAATTAGTCTGCCACTTTGGGTCATCGTTATTTGCGAGGTGTTTCTGGGCTAAGGAGTCGGAGGGAAGATGATGTCTGATGTCATTCAGAACATGCTCGGTATCCATAAGAGTCGAGGCCCTCAGTATGGGTTCGACGAGGTCGTGGCTCGAAGGGACATGGTCAACTGATGTTGAGAGAAGATAGGTTGAAGGTTCTGGGGATTAATCGTGGCATGGTTGCTTATCCCCTCCTTAAGGTAGACGTCCCATCGTCTAGTGAGCGAATCTGGCTTAGTGCCCAAACGACCTGGTCTGAAACAAATGATGAGATTAAACTGAGAAAGGTATTCCGACCACCTAGCTTGATGTCTAGTCAACAACTTGGTTGTACAAAAGTATTCCAAATTCTTATGATCGGTGATGACATTGACAGGGTTACCAGAACCTTCTAAGTAGTGACACCACTTTTGAAAAGCTTCGAAAATCGTGAGCAGTTCTTTATCATGAACATCGTAATTGAGTTCTGGAGAGGTGAAAGTTCGGGAATGAAAAGTGACAGGATGAAGCTCGCCATCTGGAAAGTGTTGATAGAGTATAGCTGCTAAAGTGTAATCTGACGCATCTGTCTCCACAATCAAGGGCAAATCAGGAGTCCAATGAGTTAAGATGGGGGCAGACGTGAATGCCAGTTTCAAGCCAGACCTTTGCGAGTGAGTCGAGTAAGAGGAGTCGTAATGGAGGAATAGTTGAAAATGAATCTTCGATAGAAGTTTGCAAATCCAAGGAATGATTGGACGTCTTTGACTTTACATGGCTCAGGCCATTGAGTGATGCATTTGACTTTGTCTTCCACCATTGTAAGACCCTTGGGTGATAGGATATATCTGAGGTATTCGACAGACATTTGGTGGAAGGAACATTTGTCTTCTCAAGCATAAAGGTTATGTTTGCATAATCATTGAAGAACTTCGCGAACGTGTTCGATATGTGAGGATTCGTTGTTGCAATAGATGAAGATGTCGTCCAAATAGATGATGGTGCAATTGTCTAATAGATTGCCAAAAATGTCATTCATGAAGCGCTGAAATGCAGCAGGGGCATTAGAAAGTCCGAAAGGCATGACAAGCCACTCAAAGGATCCATAACATGTCCTCAAGGCTGTCTTCCATTTGTCCCCTTCGGCAATTTGAACGAGGTGGTATGCATGTCTGAGGTCAATTTTAGTGTATATACGAGCTTTCTTGGGGGCGTCTAAGAGGTCAGAAATAAGGGGAAGTGGATAACAGTCCTTCTTTGTAATTCTGTTTAGACTGCGAAAGTCTATGCAGAGTCGCAGGGAGCCATCCTTCTTGCATACGAACAGTGCTGGGGCACCATGTGACAAATGTGAGGGTTGAATGAAGCCCATATTGAGGTGTTCGTCAATGAAATCTCGTAGTGATTGGAGTTTGGATACTGAGAGGGAATAAATGGGTCCAAGTGGGGGCAAAGTGCCATCCTTGAGGTTGATCTTGAGATCGTAGGGTCTATGAGGTGCTAGTGTATTACCATGCTGTTTACTAAAGACATCAGTGAAGTCATGATAGAATTCTGGAACATGCTGTTTAATGCTATCTAGGTTGTCGGAGGAATCAACTGTAGTGGAGCCTCAAGTGTATTTGTTGAGATCTGCGAGGTCGAGTTGAAAGGCTTGCAAACCTTCTAGTTTGCAGGCGTGAACAAACACTTCTGCATTAACTAGGGCTATCCGTGGCACCTCCAACTTTGGAGATGGTGACGGATTGCTTGGAAGCAGGGTGCTGGACTGTGAAGCAGCGGTTGAGGCCTGAGGTGTCAGAATGGTAGTCGGTTTCTGTAAGGATTCAGTAATGCCGAAATATCGGTTAAGTCCTGCAAACCATTCTGGAGTGGCTAGGCTTCAACGTGCTCGTGCGTTGCGCCCTGCTGTTCCATGCGCACCACTAATTTGGATGGTAAGAGGTCTCGTGAGGATACCGAGGGCGTCGGCTCGAGCAAAGGACTTTGGAGATGGGAAACGGACAAGGGGGTGTGAACCAATTTGATATTCTGAGTGAGGAACTATCTACATACATCCTGCTACTTATATAGTTAAGAAGCAAGATGTGGAACAGGGTGGCGTAAGGAATGGAAACAATAAGGTATGAAGAAACCACATGGAGGCATTGTCCACAGTGATCAAGAATAGAATAAGGAATGTAAGCGAGATTAGAATAATAGAGGATGGCTGACGACAAGACAATGAGGGAGTAGAGGAGGAAATAGAACAATGACAACCGGAGATAAAACAATAGGGCCACGACCGAACAATAATGAGATAGTAATATGTTTCAGGGGGAGCGAGTCAAGGAGTGGATAGGGGGTGAAGAAACATGAAGAGGATAGGATGAGAGGAGTGGTCCAGATGATGTACCAGGTGTACCGAGCTGAGGCCGCGTGGTAGTGCAGGATGATGTGGGCAAGGGCCGGTTGGTTGGTATTCCCGAGTGAGCCGGTACTCGTTGTTACGGACTTGACAGTTTTGTAGACTTGAAGGTTATACTGCCCAATACCCAGTCAATCGATGGATTGTAGTGGGTGAGCCAGTTGAAGCCAAGTACTGTGGAGCAACTGCCATCCAACATTGTTACGTAGAAAGTAACATTCTGAAGTTCGCTGGTCAGAAATCAGATTGGAATTGTAGTGGTCTGAGTAATGACAGAATTAGTAGAACCGTCAAATAATTTCAACAGAATAGCAGGAACTGAATTAGTAGGCAAAGAATATTGCACAACTCGTGATTCAATAAAGCAGTCTGAAGAACCACAATCTAAGAGCGTAACAAGAGGAAGTTCAGAAATAAGAGAACAAGACAGATTAAGTATTAGCGAAGTTTTCAAAGTCTCAGAAGTGGAAGATACACGAGAAATAGGAGAAAGGGCGTTCAAGAATAGCACGTGAGAGAGGCTAACGCAATCCTCAGCTCGTGCATTTCCAAGGTTGCAGCTCATTTTTTCGACTCCGTCGCTGTGTTGTCCTCGGCATTGGTGTTGGACGTGCTCGCCTTGGTCATGCGTGCTTTCACCGTTTTCTTGTTGTTGGAGTTGTTAGATTTGTTGTTAGAAGAAGAGGTTGATGAGGATTGGGAATTGGATTTGGGGAAGTCCTTGACCATGTGACCTTTTGAAGCACACAAGAGACAAAGTCCCACGTTGATTTGCCTTTGATGTTCTTCGGGCAATAGCTTCCCATCTTTTCCGAGCTTGGACAAAATGTCGTTAGCGTTGTTGTTATTATTGGAAGACTTATTGTTGCCGTTCTTCTTCCCCCCCTTCTTACTCTTCTTGTTGTTTGAGTTGTTGGAGTTGGAGTTGGAGGAAGACTGGTTGTTGTTGTTAGAGTTGGATTTGGATGAGGACCCGTTCAGTTTGCAAGGCATTCCAAAGTTGTCAAACTCCTTGCATTCCCAATATCTGCTGTCGATCTCAAGTGAATATTGTCTGAGTTCAGCAAGAGTTTTGAATCAAGGGAAATGAAGGAGGCTGTCCTTAATACATCTGGCCAACCCTTTGTACGCCGCATGTGCGAGGGCAACATCGTTCCACTGAGTGTAAGTGGAGGCTCTGGTGAAGTCGATGAAGTATCGTGCCACACGATGGGTGTCCTTCATGACTATCTTGCCAAGCTCAATTTCTGCTTGCGCAGTGCTGTTGAATGGACCAAAGTTGGTCTCAAGCTCTTGACTAAAGTCCTTCCAGACCTTAAGCCAGCTAGGCTCAGGTTGGATTTTGCCTAGAATTGCAGGTTCAAAGTATTGGAGTGCGGGGCCTGTGAGGTACAAAATGGCATACTGGACCCTCAATGCATCCGTCAAGAATGCAGACGGACAGTCTTGAAAGTTCAGCATGCATTGTAAGAAGAATGTGCGAAGCTTAGCTTGGTCGGTGCCATTGTAAACCTCAGGCTCATGAACCTTGGCATGATGACCAGGGTTGGGATTAGATCTAGGGGGTGGTTGGGCTAATCAATAGATGAGTGCCTTGACAATTTTGTCTGTACTAGAAGTGGAATTAAGAGTCGGATTGGAATTAAGAGTTGGATTAGAAACATGAGTGGGGTTCGGATTTGAAACTTGAACAGGGTTCGGATTTGCCTCATCATCGTCATTATCATCAATTGGCTCTTCTTCATCACGTTCAGGAGGAGCGTTTCCGCATGATGGGCCAGCTTTGCGAATTGAAGGTTGTTCTGACAGCCATCAAAGTGAGGAAATCTCCTGCAACTGACTTGGGACTTCTACGATGAAAGGAAGATTACAAGTGGTAGATTGAGTGTTCATGATGGTCGTGATATGCAAAGATGATATGCAAAAAGAGGTGCAATCAGGTGTAGAAGTCAGATAATACTGTTACGATGTGAAGGAATGATGTAATCATAATTAAACGTAAAATCTCCCAAAGATATTCAATGGCCAGGTTCGGGGCAGGGTATGGCTTCAACTTATGTGTTGCGCCCACCGGATCGCACTGGCCCTAATTTCGGAAAGGTAAGACAGAGAATTAGCTAGTAGAGAATCAAGGTTGATTATCTGACTGAGGACTGAACTACTGAAGTACAAGATCTTTATACTACTTTCAAATCTACTAGGAGTCGATTAGATTCCTATAATAGAATAAGAAAGCTGAGGATTGTGAAAAGTGAGAATGGAAATACTATGCCCCAAATAATGATCTCCTCCATGACATTGGGGAGTGATGTGTCACTCAGATTCCCAATGGAGTTACCCTAAGGAACGTAATAGCAGATTGGATATAAGAGACTGAGTGGAATTGCGAATAAATGAAAGTAGAGCAGAACATAAATGAAAGGATATTAAATGTAAATGAAGCTGGAATGGAATAGCGAGCATATGGAGTATGACGTAAATGGAATGAATGAATTGACAGGAGCATGTGACACCAAGACGGATACACAAGGTGCATATAGTCCATGGGCTGAGGGCGTATAGTTGAATAAGTGAGCGACGGCATAGTTGGGCTGAAATGAATAGTTAGGCATGCCGGTGTACGGTTCCTAACAATCTTACACTACCTGGTTCCACCTCCAGTACTTAACCTATATAGGGAATGGCATGGGTCACCCACAGGTCAAATGTGGGTGACCTGCACCTGAACCCATCAACCCATGGGTCGACAGGTGTCAGGTGCATGCCACACCTGCACGTGTGAGGCACATTTGTGTTATATGTCACGTTCATGCCGACACAAACATACTGTAAGCATACGCATTGATATGAACGTGCTGTACATGTATATGTCAACACAAATGTGCTGTACACATGTTGTTATGGCCCATGCCACCAATAAACCCACATTAATCCCCACAACCACCCACACCATTTCTGGGACCTTTCCGACCACTCAAAGCCTGAACAACCACTTTCCAAATTCCATTGTATCAACCCAAGGTTCCACATTCCCGAACCTCCAAAGATTCCAAAGCCAAGGTTCTGCTCCTTTGATAAATGACGTGCAGGATCATCGCATACCTCACTCCCTTGTTCTTTGTTCTGTATTGCCCCTTGTACTCCTTCCCCCCCCTTGTCTTTACTTGGCAAAGTTAGTACAAGGACTAGATACATGTATATAAGACACCAGTCAACTGGACTATTTGCCAGTATGAATATCGACTTAATTCTGTGTCGTAGTTTCCGATTCAGTTCTGGTATACTTTCCGACTTTCCAAAATTAGGGACAGACGATCGAGGAGGGCGCAATACATAAGTTGAAGCCAAGTCCCTGCAACCTCAAACCACTCAAACTACCTAATACCGTGAACAGTCCTAGTCCCCCTGGTGCTCCCCGTCTTTCCGCCCCTTTTCCAATTCCATCTGTGAACCGCAACCTCTAGTCCCTCCGTCTCCGGAGTATGAAACCCCCTTTCAGAAACCATTCGGAACCTCTGGAAACCCTTCTGGAAGTATCTAGCTAAGTGCCGACACACAGATTTAACAGTATATTTGTACTCACACTCCTGATCGTCATAAGCATGAGACCCACACATGTTCACAAGCCCTGCAGACAATCACCCAGACATCTGCCTGCTGTGCATCTGTCCCCCAAGAACTGTCCGCCCCCAGACCCAGTTTCCAGATGCCTCAGACCCCAGCACACCCTCTGGAACCTTCATCTGACTCTGGACTCTCAGACGCAGACCTACACCTGTGTTTGAATATGACCAATCCATTCCTCATGAACCACCCCCCAGTGACTCAACAATCATCGCACTCAGAGATGCTATCCAGTTCAGGACTATCCTCAGCAGCACCGTCAACTTCATTGGTACCACCCCCTTTCGCATCTCCCCCCTATGTACCACCACCCTTCGCACCTCCACTTGGACCACTGCCCGTCGCACCACCACTTGTTGCACCACCACCTGTCATACCTCCACCCGCTGCACCACCCCCTGTCATCTAGCCCCATGTCACATTCACCCACCGCAGCACCGCCGCTGTCAGGGGACGACCTTCTCCGAAGCCTGATCCAAGTCCGAAGTACCATTTCAAACTCCAATCAACTCCGAGGCTAAAACATCCAGAAACCATCGAGTAGAGACAAGAACGATCTTGAAGCATGATGACTAGAAACCCGGAGTGAACATCCGAGCCTCGGACTTAGTACCAGGAAGTTGGCTCTACAAACTCCGATGTATTGATTTGTAACTAGTGCACAGACCACCCATATAAAGGGTATAAAAGGGGCTCACCAGCAGCAGGATCCTTAGACTTTCCTCTTTGGATTCCCCCTGCTTAGGTGAGGACTCCATATGTATTTAGGCAGTAGTAAAACAATTAAACACTTTGGATTCCCCCTGCTTAGCTCGCCTCCGAGATATACCTCGGGGCTGTAAGAGGGTTGCCCTTACAGCCGCCTCCTGCACACCCAGGAGGGGCCCCCACCTTAGGACCCAATGTTGTGCCCGATCTCACTCAGGCCCTTGTTATGCTGGCAAGCAACTTAGCCAGCCCCAGAAGATCAGCCCCCTGTGCCGCCAAGGTCTGGGATCCAGATACCTTTGACGGATCCGATTCGAGGAAACTACAAGCCTTCCTAGTGTAGTGTAGTCTGAGCTTCCATGACTGCCCTGATGCTTTTGACACTGACAGTGCCAAGGTAACCTATGTACTGTCATACCTGACTGGTACCGCCCTGGACTGGTTTGAACCAGCCCTTTCCACCCCCGACAAGCCAGACTGGCTCCATGACTATGCAGAGTTCATTAGTGAACTCAAAACCAACTTTGGCCCCCACAACCTGGAAGGAGAGGCAGAAGCAGACCTCAAGAACCTCCACATGCGCGATAACCAGCGCATCATGAAATATGTAGTTGAATTCAATCGACTAGCCACCCACGTCTACTGGGGCGATGCCGCACTTTGTCGCCAGTTCTACAATGGACTCTCCGGTAAGATCAAGGATGAGATTTCCAGAGTAGGGAAACCCCACTCCCTACTCCAACTCTGCCTCCTGTCCCAATCCATCGACGCCCGCTACTGGGAGCGATGATTGGAAATCACCAGAGAGCCCCCCTCCACCCGGAACTTTGACCGCCCCTACAACAGAGGGAGGACCCCCATAACCACGTATTTGGCCCCTAATATGGGCAATAAGATGGCCAATTCAGGCCAACCCATGACCCCGTCCAGTGGCAGCAGGACTACCATGGATCTTTCATCCAAAATCGGAAAAGACGGAAAACTTACACTGCAAGAACGGCAATGCCGCTTCAAACAAAACCTCTGCCTCTTCTGTGGTAGATCGGGCCATGCAGCCAAGGAATGCCCAAGATCCACCACCACAGTCACTAAAGGGCACGCAGCCTCCGTGACAGAGGAAGTTGAAGAAGAGTCTGAAACCTTGGATGCTTCGGAAACTGAGGAATAAGATGCAAGGCCTCCAACTCTGGCACCAGTTGTTTGTGTTGAACACCAACTGTGCCCAGGGAGTAAAACAAACAACATATCTGACCTTTTCAGGAATTTGACCACCCGTGACCAATTGTCGAAAAAAGATTTCGACCTGTTTCCTCAGAAACAACTCCGACCCTCCGAACTCCGTCAGAATTCTAGTTGCCAGGACACCATATGCTCACCAGCTACGATCCATCAATCGACAGGGCATTGAGTACTACCCATTTAGATATTCGTCCTAACTGATTCTTGGTACCATGGAACCAGCAGTTTTCACTCAGCGCTCAATCTGACTCTCCGAAAAACTCCACTCAGGAAGAACCCTGACCATCGCGGAACCTGTACCATCCCTTAGACAAAATGGGACCATGTGTAGATTCTCTCTTAGATTAGAACATTTGATAACATGTTAATACGAACTGAACTATTGACACGGTTCAAACTGAGACTCAAATTGCAGGACATTCTCCAAATCCCGTTGATGCCACCACCATCCAAGCAGTGAACCGGCAACTGGCCACCATGGCCACCATGACCACCATGATCACCACGACCACCATGACCACCACGACCACCATGACTACCATAACCACACCAACCATGACCCCCAAGCCTCTGACATGAAAACACCATTAATTCCAAATCAAATATAAACAAGCACTATCAGTCATTACCATAAAACAAGGAATGCTCCAGATCATATTCGGAGGGATCCAGCTGGCAGAACAAATCCACTCCCTTCATGTCTCCTCTACCACTCGACTCTGGTACCAGAACCACCACTTCAGGAATCAGCCCCACCGTCAGCACCATAACCTGTGGAACCACCTCTTCAGTGGGAGGCCCTGTCATAGGTGCTGAACTCTCCACACCACACACCGGGTCTGCCAGTTTGATAGACCGCCCTGCTCTGGGTGTCACATCTTCTGCACCACATGCCAGACCCGTCCCCCTGGGAGTCCTCTTCTTAGAGGCTGCCTTCCCCATACCACGTGCCAGAGTTGACCGACCCACCACCACCCAATGACTCCGGACTAGACCACTGTGCCTCCACATGCTTGTCGGATGATCCCGACCATCTGTCTTGATAGCATTCCGCATCTTGGAGGCATCCAACAGTCTCCTTAAGTTGGCACCGAGAGCAAAAATACCGTCTCTGATTTCCTTCAGGATATCCCCGTTTTCAGCACCCCTGGTCTTCGGAAGAGGAGGGACCACTACTTTGACCTTCGTCCTCTTTAAAGAGGATGCCTCAGGAACCTCTGTCTCCTCCTGCCTCCTTTTTCTTGAGGTCGATCCTTTAACAACTGGTACCCCACCGACCTCACACCTCACCTTGCTCTTCCGACAGGGAACACAGGTCTTGACCAACATGGTCCACATATAAGGTTCCCCACATTTAAGACACCTGTCACAGGGTTCCGACCTCAACAAAGAGGGAATCCCCAGGTTGGCAACCTGGTACAGGTCAGGATGATGACAAATTAGCACCCGGCAACTGGACTCAAAGGGTCCGAGACCCACCTCCTTCCCAGTCGCCTGTGCATCCCAAGCAACCTGATTTTCATAGGCCCTTTGTGCCCTCAAAATACGGGCATCCTTCTCGAGATGTTTCTGACGCTACCTCTCCGCATCCCTCACAGCAGTACTTGCCCCGACCATGGGCGCATTAGAGAGGTCCTCCCTACCCCCTGGATTACCCCCAGTAGATGAAAAGATGGACTCTAAATCCAAGGGGACACCGCTATCCGAGGATTCATCGGACTCGGTCTCCTGTCGTGGATCATCCCCATCCTTGGACCCTGACAGGACAACAAAACCCCCCCAAGATGGTACATCTTCCAGATCTTCAGCCACCTGACTGGCCAGGAGGTCAAGCTCCAGAGCCTTGGCATCCCACTCCACAGCTCGATCCTTTTCCTCCCTCCTCCTCCTCCTTCGTTCCACCCCCTTTGTCTTTTCCTCGAACCTTCGGACTTTGGCCCTCTGATTTTTTCCGACCTTCTGGGCGGCCTCCAGTTTCCGCACCCCTTCTGCCTTCAACAAGAGAATCTTTTCCACACATTCGGCTTGGAAGGTGCGCACCTGCTCCGAGACTTCCGCTTTGATATCCTGCTCCAGTCCAGACATGGGTGGGGGTAGGAAAAGGAACTCAAAGAGAGAAAAAACCCCTTATATACATCGGACGGGCGCTAGGAAAAAACACCTATTATGTCCCAATACGCCTAAAAAATAATCCCATGCTCTTCTCCACTCAATTCATGGCAAGAATAAGCTTAGGACCTCGAGGGCTTGGTCCTAGTAGAGGGATACTGTTATGGCCCATGCTGCCAATAAACCCACATTAATCCCCACAACTACCTGCACCGTTTCCAGGACCTTTCCGACCACTCAAAGCCTGAACAACTGCTTTCCAAATTCTGTTGTATCAACCCGAGGTTCTGCGTTCCCGAACCTCCGAAGATTCCAAAGCCAAGGTTCCGCTCCTTTGATAAACGACATGCAGGATCATCGCATACCTCACTCCCTTGTTCTTCATTCTGTATTGCCCCTTGTACTCCTTCCCCCCCCTTGTCTTTACTCAGCAAAGTTAGTACAAGGACTAGATACATGTATATAAGACACCAGTCGACTGGACTATTCGCCAGTACGAATATCAACTTAATTCTGCGTCATAGTTTCCGATTCAGTTCTGGTAAACTTTCCAACTTTCTGAAATTAGGGACAGATGACCGAGGAGGGCGCAACACATAAGTTGAAGCCAAGTCCCTGCGACCTCAAACCACTTGAACTACCTAATACCATGAACAGTCCTAGTCCCCCCAGTGCTCCCTGTCTTTCAACCATTCGGAACCTCCGGAAACCCTTCCAGAAGTATCTAGCTAAGCGCCGACATGAGGATTTAACACATGTGTGTAATACATGTTTGTGTTGGCGCATGCATGTCATATGTGTGCATGTATGGCATGTTTATGTCATACGTGTGTGCAGGCAGTGCATGCATATCATATGTGTACACATATGATGGGGTGAGTGCATGTTGTACGTGTGCACATGCATGCATACATAGATGATATGCCAGGTTGGGCCAGGTCGTGGGTGCTCTTGACTTGACCTGCACCCAACCCCAAGGGCACCCAACCCGGTGACCTGTGCAGGTTGGCCTAACCTGTGCTATTCCCTAAACCTATATAAGTAGCATATGGATGTAGATAGTTCCTCATTCTGAATATCAACTTTGCAACCCCTATATTGTCCCATCTGAAGTCCTTACTGGGGCTGACACTCTCAGCACTCTCCCAAGTTCCTCTTCTCTTTGAAATCAGTAGCATACATGGAAAGTAGGGCGCAATGCATGAGTAAATTAAAGCCAGCCATGTCTGATCAGTCTACTGGACTTGGCCAATACCCAGCCAGCATTGTGAAGTCGGTACTTTTTCATTAGTACTCAGCCCATGCAACATTGGCACAAAAGTTCCTCCTTAGTCATACAAAAGGAGGTAGTTGCTAGCATTAATTTTAGGGAAAGTAGCCATGAGTGGTACACTTCCTATTAGATTTTTGGTGTATAATATATTTTCTGAGTCTGTCTCATAGTCATTTTGTCTTCCAAGAAATTTTTTTATCATTTTTATTTTTATTTTTATTTATCTTTATTATCTAGTCTTGTTTTTACTTTAGCATATACTTCTTGAGGAACAAAGGCTAGCAGGCTATTCTCAGAGTCTGATTTAATATCTCAATCTGTCCATTAGTTTGAAGATAGTGAGCAATGGTTAGAGCTCTTGTTATATTCAATTTCCTGAAAATTTCTTTCCAGAATGCTCCTGTCCATCTAGAATCATGGTCTGAAATAATTTGCCTGGGCAATCTAAATCTGGTGATTATATGTTCAAGAAACAACTGAGCAGTGCCCACTTCATCAATAGTACTGGTTGATGGAATGAACAATGCAAATTTAGCAAGTTTGTCCACTATTACTAGGACTGCATCATAACCATTACTCTCTGGTAATTGGGTAGTAAAATCTATAGTAACTACTTCCATAGGCACTTTCTGAATTTTTGGTCCACCCTCTCAAGTACACATACCGAGATCCCAGTAATTCAGCAGTGCCGACCGAGCAGTCATCCTACATCCACGTACAAGTATCCACACTGCATGCAAGTCACTTGGTATTCCGGTCTTGGCTCGGCACATCTACCACCCACATTCCTTGTCCTTACCCCTCACATACTCTACGCCATTCATCATCCATTAATCCTACCACACCTACTCCTCATTCCTCGATCTGCCTCACCTCAGGACTTCCTGTCCTTGTTTTATCCTTGGCCACAACCATTGTTTTATAGTCGAGCACTTCCTATTATCCTATCCCTGGCCACATTTCTATTATTCTATCTTTTATTGTTCTATTCCTGTTTACATTTCTTCATTCTAATTTTACTCATTGTAGACAATACCCACATGCTCTGCATACCTTATTGTCCCACATTCCTTATTCCACATGTCGCGTCTTAAACCTATATAAGTAGGGCATGCATGTACATATTTCCTCATTCTGGGTATCGACTAGGCTTAGGCCCCTTGTCTCCTCCTCTGTAAAGTCCCCCACTTGGGCCAGCACTTCAACACCCCCCCCCCCGAGTACTTCCTCTGTCCCAAATTGGTGGCACGCATGGCAAGTAGGGTGCAACGCATGAGTATGTTGAAGCCAAAGCCACTACTTCTGGCCTACAGGACTTGGCCATTACCCATCCGCAACTTTGGCATTACTAAAGCTTGACAGCTTGACAGAATTCCCGAAGCCTGACATACCCTGAACTTCTTCTCTTTCAGCTTCAGATGCTGCAACAGTCACAGGATTTCCAGACTTCATATTCTGTTGAGCCAAGGCTCTAATTAGTTTGGTATATCCTGTGCAAGCCTGCAATTGCTGTTGATCCATTTTTTCAGTCCTGTCCAGCCAGTTATTTGAATTTCTGGCTTGACCTAGGAGCTGTCCTTGATGAATGGTAACAGGTTATGAAGAGAAGTTACAGACATGTAATTTAGGGTTATTACAAGACACTATTGCATCCACAATCCCATAAAAGTCTTCTGGTCCCTTGTTGGAATAAAGAATCTTTTCAACAAGGACCTCACTACTGTTACTAGGAAAGGTGATGGATACAGGAACCAAAGTAGCTCCTGTGCTTGACAATTGGCTATTGATCTGATGCATAAATATCACTAGATGTACATCCTATGGGTTAAGAGTTCATCACTCAAACTCTAAGATGAGTCCAAACTTTATTCTTTTTCTGATGTTTGGCTGATGCTGCTGTCTAACATACAAGAATCCAATTTGTCCACTATATGAATGATAGGATGTTGAACCCAGTTTTTTATTTGAGAATGCTGCCAGATGGAACCTGGGAGATTGACTGGTCTCTGGTGAGGTGGTTCAAGGATTTATGCATATGCTGTAAGAAATGCAATAATATGTGTCTGTGTAAAATGGTGGGAGGAATCACAGACCTTAGAGCTTGCATTTGGTGTTCCCTATGCAGAATTACTTGTAGCATGGCATGGTGAGGTAGGGGTAGCTGAGGTATTTATGCTACGAGAAAAAGAGAGTGGAATAAGAATAAGGGTAAGGTGAAACAGGAGATTGTCATTTCAGATTCAGGCAAGGAGAGTGAAGATTTGTCAAAGGAGAGTCAGAGTGAGGTTGAAGATTGGCTGTAGAAGAAAACCAAGGTAGATACACCACAGGAATCCTCGGCATCACCTAATCCTGACCAACTGGTACTGTCACCTACCTCCCTCTCCTCCCTTCCTGATTCCTGAGATTTGATGAGAGTTCTAATACCCTGTCCTCTGCCAACTACTAGGGTGGTGTTACAATATAGAGAAAGGACGTAATTGTAATATTATTAATCTCCCAAAGACGAACAATGGTGAGGTTCAGAATGGGGCTTGGCTTCAACGTTATGCATTGCGCCCACTAGACCGCACGGTCCCCAATTTTGTAAAGGCGAGACAGAAGATGAACAGAAGAATCTTAGTTGAAATCAAGGTTGATTATCTGACTGAAGACTGAACTACTGAAGTACAAGATCTTTATACTACTTTCTAATCTACTAGGAGTCGAATAGATTCCTATAATAGAATGAGAAAGCTGAGGATCGTGAAAAGCGAGAACAGAAATACTACACCCCAAATAATGATCTCCTCCATGACATTGGGGAGTGACGTGTCACTCCGATTCCCAATGGAGTTACCCTAAGGAACGTAATAGCGGATCAGATATAAGAGACTGAGCGGAATTGCGAATAAATGAAAGTGAAGTGAAACATAAATGAAAGGATATTAAACGTAAATGTAGACGGAATGGAATAGCAAGCATATGGAGTGTGACGTAAATGAGTGGAGTGAATTGACAGGAGCATGTGATGCCAAGACGGATACACGAGGTGCATATAGTCTGTGGGCTGAGGGTGTATGGTTGGATAAGCGAGCGACGGCATAGTAGGGCTGAGTGGGCTGAAATGAATAGTCGGGCATGCCGGTGTACGGTTCCTGACAGGTGGCTCCTAATGTCTCCATAATTTCCACCCTCACAAACTTGGTACAGGAGTTGTCTGAGGTTGTAGGGCAGCTTCTAGGCAAGATGAGAGAAGTTAAGAGCAATGTCAGGAGGATATGGGAACATGTAGAGAGATTAGAAGATTTAGTGCTTGGAGATAGAAAAAGTGATGAGATGCTATGGCCCATACCACTCAAATAAACCCATTACAGTTCCACAACCACCTGCACCTTTTCCAGGGATTTTTCCAACCACGATTATCAGAAATAATCCCCCAACTGCCTTTCCACAATTCCATCTCAACAACCTGAAGTTCCGCAATCCGGATTTCCCATGATTCTATAACCAAGGTTCCACCCTTACGGTAGGCATCTCAAAGGATTACCGTGTACCTAACTCCCTTGTTCTTTGCTTTCTATTAACCCCTTGTATTTCCTCCCTCCCCTTGTCTTTAAACCAGATAGTAGAAAATCAAGGAGTAGTTACATGTATATAACCCCCAGTCAACTGGACTATTTGCCAGTACAAATATCAACTTAATTTGCACCCTAATTTCCCAACTTAGTCTTGGCTCATTTCTAACTTAGTCTCTCATGTGTTTCCAACTTTCCAAAATTCAGGACAGATGATCGAGGAGGGTGAACACATAAGTTGAAGCCAAGTCCCTCTGACTTTGAACACCCAAACGACTAGTCGTACAAGTTTCAACACTGTGACCGACCATCACCCTAAGTCCCTGGCACTTCATCATCTGCTTCTATCCCTTCTGTTTTTCTTGTCCTTGACCTATGACCCTCGACCCCCTTCATCCTTGGAACCTCGACCCCCTTTGTCTTTGGAACCTTGACCCCCTTTGTCCTTGGAACCTCAACCCCCTTTGTCTTCAGAACCTCAACCCCCTTTGTCCTCAGAACCTTGACCCCCTTTGTCCTCAGAACCTTGACCCCCTTTGTCCTTGGAACCTTGACCCCCTTCATCCTCGGAACCTCAACCCACCTTACAGAACCCTTCCAAAACCTATGGAATCTTTCTGGTAATATTATATTAAGTGCCTGACATATGGATTTAACATGAGAGTTGTTAAAAACATAAAGAATTATAACTTCTTGAAATCAAGGATTGTATGGGTATAATAAAGTGGAGTGGGGAATAAGGACTTAAAAGATAGTCAGAGGTCCTGGCTTGGACAGATAGGACTTGTGAAAGTCTTGAACAAGTTTGAAAGCATGATCAAGTTTGGTTGTGAGGATACATGAGGTTTCTTCATCTGTTCCTTCATAGCCTGCCCATCGAACCAAGTACAGTAGCTTACAAGCCTTGCATCTGTTGTCAATCTTGGAATCCAAAACCTTAGAGGCTTCGAACTCTGGTTCTCCATCAATTATAACAGGAGGTGGAGGCAGCTGTATACGATTTGAAATGGTGTTTAGTAAGGTTGGTTTGAGCATCGAAATGTAGAAGACAGGGTGTACTGCTTTTATATAATCTGGAAGTTTTCTTTCAAAGTAACTAAGTGAGTACTAGGATGAGCTATGATTTCAAAAGGACTCAAAAACTTCTGGGTGAGCTTCTTAGTAGGGCACATTATTCAAAAGGACCAATGTGAAGTTACCAATCTCAAACTTGGATGCAGGTAGTCACTTGGTATCTGCCAAGGTGTGGTGAGTTTGCTAGGCATCAATGATAGCTTGGCAAAGTTCTTAGTAAAGTTCATCCAGGTCAATTACAAAGTCTTAGGCTTGTGAGAATATGAGGTCTCAGTTAGGGTGGATGGTAAGATTGGGGTGGTAGCCTTTATTGGCAAAGAATGGTAAAATTCCAGTAGTGGCACTGGGAGCATTGTTATAGGCAAATTCTGCTAAAGGGAGGAGAGAGGCCCAATTGTCCTGCTGATAGTTGCAATAGATACAAAGGTACTGTTCTAATGTTTGATTAGTACACTGGGTCTGTCCATCACCTTTGGGGTGGTATCTGGAAGTGTAGTGTAGTTTCATATCTAGGGCCTTCCCAAGAGATCGCCAGAAGTGTGACACAAATTATGAACCTCAGTCAGAGGTTATATGGGAGGGTATGCCATGCTTGGAGAATATGTGTAAGATGAAGAGTTCTGTGAGCTGTGGTGAGGATATCATGTCAGTGGTGGGGATGAAGATACCTTGCTTGGAGAAGCAGTTAATGATGACTAGAATGGTTGTAAATTTGGAGGATGCTAGAAGTTGCTTGATAAAGTCCATGGATATTGAATTCCAAGGTTTCCCTAGGATGGGAAGCTGCTTGAGTAGTCCATGGGGCTTGTGCCATTGGGGCTTGCTCTAAATACATGTAGCACAGGATTTGCAATAGTCCTTAATGTAGGATCTGATGCCAGGCCAATTGAAGTCACGTTTGACAAGGTCTAAAATCTTATTGATTCTAAAGTGTCCTGATAGGATGTGATTGTGTTTGAACTGTAAGACTTGTAGGCATAAGTCATGAACCTCAGGAATGTAGATTCATCTGTTGGAGAGTAGTAGGCCATCTGGGTTGGTCTGCCACTTGGGGTCTTCAGTGGATCCGAGGTGTTTCTAAGCTGTGGGGTCAGAGGTGAGATGTTGATGAATGTTGGCAAGGATTGTAGCTCAAAGGGATGATGCCAATTGCTGTTGCATGAAAACTGGCCTAAGGTTCTGGGAGTTAATGGTGGCATAGTCACTTATCCCCTCCTTCAGGTAGACATCCCATCATCTAGTGAGCAAATCAGGTTTTGTGCCAAGCTGTCTGGGTCTAAACCATATAATGAGGTTAAACTGGGAAAGGTATTCAGACCACCTAGCTTGTTTTCTAGTCAACAGTTTGATAGTATAGAAGTACTCCAAGTTTTTGTGATCTGTGATGATGTTAACTGGGTCTGCTGAACCTTCCAAGTAGTGTTGCCAATGCTGGAAAGCTTCTAAAATAGTGAGAAGCTCCTTATCAGGCAAAGTGAAAGTTTGTAAATGAAATGCTATGGGGTGGAGTTCTCTGTCCAAGGTTTGCAGAGAATGACAGCCAGGGCATAATCAGATGCATCTGTCTCCACAATCAAAGGATTGTCAGGGGTCCAATGAGTCAGCATGGGTGCAGAAGTAAATGCTGTCTTAAGCTTACTGAAAGCTTCCCTACACTCCTCAGTGAAGTTCCATGGTAAATAAGGGGATGGTGATTGCTGAGTAATTGTCAATGAACCATCTGTAGAAGTTTGCAAAGCCAAGGAAGGACTGTATTGTAAAAGCCACTTAGGTGCGCAGGTACAACCCTAGATGAATGTCAGAGAAAGTCTTTAATACTATAATGGATGTAAAGTACCTAGACGAATGTCAGAGAAAGTCTGAGCATTCGTCTTACATGCAGTAAGTATTTATACTAGCAACAATAAGGATTTGATATCAAAGCATGTTGTCAATAACAACCTGCAGCCCTGATCCCTGATGGCCGCACATCTGGTACTCCTTCGAGTAATGCTCAAGCATTCCTGTTTTCACAACACTCCCCTGCGATTGAGCTGCCAATGAGACCTAGCCTTTTGGTCAGGAATGTGTGTCGGTCGTGTGGAAAAGATTTCGTGAGTATGTCGGCAATATTATCTTTGGAGTCTAGAGGTAGAACTGAGAGTGTACCATCAGAGACATGTTCTCAGATGTAATGGTGTTGGATGTCAATATGCTTCATGCGGTCATGATGCTTTGGATTCTCGGCGATGGCCTTTGCTACTTCTGAATCTGAAAAGATGTTGATTGGTAAGTCAACATCAAAATCTAGTTGGTTCAGAAGTGAAATCGTCCACTTTGCATGCTTTGCACAAGTGTCAAGTACACATACCGAGACCCGTTAATTCAGCAGTGCCAACCAAGCAGCCATCCTATGTCCATGTCCAAGTGTCTACGCTGCATGCATATCACTTGATACGCCAGTCTTGGCTCAGCACATCCACCACCCACACTCCATGTCCTCACCCCTTACATACTCTATGCCATTCACCCTCCATTAATCCCACCATGCCTACTCCTCATCCTTCAACCTACCTCACCTCGGGACCTCCTGTCCTTGTATTATCCTCAGCCATGGCTCCATTGTTTTATAGTTGGTCACTCCCTATTGTCCTATCCTTGGTCACATTTCTATTATTCTATCCTTTATTGTTCTATCCCCGTTTTACATTCCTTTATTCTAATTTTACTCGTTGTGGACAATAACCACATGCTCTGCATACCTTGTTGTCTCACATTCCTTATTCTACATGCTGCTCCTTAAACCTATATAAGTAGGGCATGCATGTACATATTTCCTCATTCTGGGCATCGACTAGGCTTAGGCCCTTCTACCTTCTTCTCCTCTGTTAAGTCCTCTACTCGGGCCAGCATCATCGGCATCCTCCCGAGTACCCTGTCTGTTGCAAATCAGTGGCACGTATGGAAGAGTAGGGCGCAACACACGAGTATGTTGAAGCCAAAGCCACTACTCTGGCCTGTAGGACTTGGCCGCTCCTGTCCGACATCTCAGCAGTCCCAAAGCTCGTCAGTTCCCGAAGCTTGACAACAAGCAGCAAGTGCCATATATTTGGCTTCTGTTGACAAGAGTGCAACAGTGCACTGCTTTTGTGCAGTCCAGGCTATAGCTGCTCCTGTGAACATGAAGCAAAACCCAGTGGTGGACCAATGGGTATCTTTGTTGGCTCCCCAGTCTGAGTCACTGTAAGCGATGAGCTCACTGCAATTGTTGTGTCCATAGGTCAAACAATGATCCTTGGTGGCTTTAAGGTAGCAGAGAACATGGAGGGTAGCATTGAGGTGTGTTTTTGTAGGATTTGACCCGTATTGAGCAAGCTTATTGACTGCAAAGCAGATATCAGGTTAAGAACCTAGCATGGCATACATTAATGAGCCGACTATTTGCTGATATCACGCATGGAGTTGGGGGTCAGGTGTGTTATCGGGGTTGGCCTGTAAATTTGTCCCAGCAGAGAAAGGTGTGTAGACTGGTGTGCAGTCTAGCAATCAAAGCGTGTGAGCATACACTGGATGTAGTGTTGTTGACCGATACTTAGGGTCTTTTTGGAGTGATCACAAACGATGTGTAGCCCCAGGAATTGGTTTATTTCACCCAGGTCGGTAATTTTATAACACGTGATGATGCGTTTCTTGAACTTGCTGATTGTGGCTAGTGTCCCAAAAAGAGCTATGTCATCGACATAGACCAGTAGGATAAGGTCCCCCTCATCGATTAATATTGAAGTACTGCCGGATATGATTCTTTTAAAGCCAAACTCCTCCAGTGTGTCATTCAAGTGTACGTGCCACTGTCTGCCTGCCTGTTTTAGACTGTACAAAGCCTTTTTTAGTAGGCAAACCTGATTCTCCTTCCCTTTGACCACAAAACCTTTTGGTTGCTCCATGTATATCTCTTTATCAAGATTCCCATTCAGGTATGCAGATTTGATGTCGATGTGGTAAACTTCAAGATCAAAGTGTGCTGCGATTGCTAGCAACATGAGTAAGGAATCTAGACGTGCAATTGGTGCAAAAGTCTCATCATAATCAATGCCTTTGGTCTGTGAGAACCCTTTGGAAACTAGACGAGCATGGAGATGTGTTTCATCTCCTTCTGTATTGCGCTTTGTCAGAAACACCCACTTGCACTTGATGGGTGTCCGATATTTTGGTAAGTCAACTAGCATCCATGTTCCATTATCATTGAGACATTTTAGCTCTTCTTTCATTGCTGCTAGCCACCGGGGACCATCTGGTGTTGAGAGTGCATATTAATATGTGTTTGGATCTCCAGTAGGTGTGACATGTACCACAGCTAGGTAAGCACTGACACTGTTGTTAAAAACAGTAATAGCTGGCACCCAGCGTTGGATTTTATCTGGACTTGCATTTGGTGAGTCAGCCAGTGGTCATCATCTCAAGATGTGCTGTGAGCAGCGTGGTTCAGGTACAGCTGGAGGTGGAGCTAAATATAGGAGCTGTGGTTGTGAGGGGCTAGGAATTGGCGGTGCAGGAGGTGGTAAGGCAGGTAGAGGTTTAGGTGTGAGAGAAGGTGAGGTATCTTCATCTTCATCATCAGAGTCTGGTAGGACTAGGTCAACTAATGATGACTGTGGTATGGGTAGATGTTCAGGAGTATTTTGTGACTCCATTTCTGAGTGGGAAGATTGACTCTTCAAAAACCACATCAGTACTGGTGACAACTTTGTGAGTTAGCATATTCCACAATTAGTAACCTTTGGTGGCATTGTCATAGCCTACAAACACAAGCTTTTGAGAAGTTGGATCATACTTTGTTTGCTGTGTAGTAGTGTGGGCATAGGCTAGACAACCGAAGGTGTGCAAATATGATAGGTCTGGGGTTGCTTTGAGCAACCGTTCATATAGGGAGATGTACTTAGTGACATGTGAAGGTGGGGAGATGTACTCAGTGACACGCAAAGGTGCACGGTTGCATACATGCACTGCCGTACTAACAGCAAACTCCCAGAAACCTGGTGACATGCCAGCAGCCTGTAGCATTGCTCGGGCAGCTTCAGCAACTGTTCGGTTTGCATGTTCAGCAATGCCATTTCGTTGCAGTGTATGTGGTGCTGTAAGTTGATGATGTATACCCTTTTCAGTCATGAATTTGGAGAACTCTGCTGAACAGAACTCCCCCCCACGATCTGAGCATGTCACCCGTAGAATACTATTATAATATGTTGAGACTAGCACATGAAAAGCCTTGAAGCAAGAAAAGGTCTCATTTTTTCCTGTTAGGAAATAGACCCACTTGTAACATGTATAGTCGTCAACAATGATGAAATGATATTGGTGGCCCTGAATTGAGTGGGTTTTCATGGGACCTGCAAGGTCCATGTGGATGAGGGCAAAGGGCTCAGTCTGCCAGTGCATTGTGGCAGGGAATTTTTGCCGTAAGGATTTTCCCAAGAGGCAACCCTCACATGTGGAAAGGGTACATTTTTGCACTGGGTCGATGCTCTCAGCAAGTCACTGTAGCGAAGACCAGGAGAGATGACCTAGACGTACATGTAACATCTCAATTGGGACTTTTGGTGGTGATTGAGTTTATTTGAGCCGGTGATGAAGCAATAGAAGCCCAGTAATGATTGCTGTAGACTTTTGCTTCAAGAAGGGTGTCATTACCCTTTGTGATAGTTGCATTGTGCCTGGTGAAGGTGGTTTCAAAACCCTTTTTGCCAGCCTTCAAGACAGAGAAGAACCGGCCTCCTATTTCGGGTGAATGCAGGACTTCGTTGAGCTCAATAGCCCGTGGTTCTCTGCAGATCTGTGTAGTTCCCTTGACCATACCTATGCCAATATAAGTCATATAAGACTTTCCATCAGCAAACCATGCTTTTTGCGGTGTGTGCAGTGTGCGATATGTAGTAAAGATGCTGATGTCGGATGTGATGTGATTGGTACACCCAGAGTCCAACATCCACTTGCTATCACACACAATGTAGAAGTAGATGGTTTCAGAGGCTGACGGGGTAGGTACATTGTTTGTACTACCTAGGGAAATGCACGGGTCAGGCCAACCCGCATGGATTACCGGGTCGGGTGTCCTTGGGTGTGGGTGCAGGTCAAGCCGCGAGCACCCGTGACCCGGGCCCAACCTGGGGCGTCAATTCCGACACGAACGCGACGAATGCGCCATACACGCACGTGACACCACTAACGGGACGAACATGCCGTACGCCCACGCGACACCACTAACGGGACATACACAATGTATGCGCATGCGCTGCCACATACGCGATGTACGCAACACCATACGCACACGTGCTGCCACGTACACGATGTACGCGATGTGCGCACGTGCCATGACAAACGCGAGGTACGCAACGCCCGTACGCGCATGCGCCACCACGTACGCGACGTATGTGCATGCGCCGCGACGAACGCGACATATGCAACGCCCGTATGTGCCGCCACGTACGCGATGTATTGCGTGCGGGTGCGGCGCGCACCCGAGACCCGGAGACCCGTGGGAAAAAACCCATGGGTTGACGGGTTCGGGTTTCCCATGGGTCAGGTGCGGGTCACCCACATTTGACCCATGGGTGACCCGTGCCATTCCCTAGTACTACCAGGAGATGTATCTTTGACCTCCATTATGACCGTGCTCACTGAGGCGGTGGGTTCATCCTTCTTTTCCTTTCCTTTTCCCTTTTTCCACATCCCTTTTTGCTCTGCCTTGGCCTCTTTGCGAGAGAGGCCGCGCTCCTTTCTATTACACTCCTTTTCCCAGTGACCTATACCACCTGTCAAGTACACGTACCGAGGATCCGATAACTCGGCAGTACCGACCAAAATACTCCATTAGTAACCAAGTACGAACCATTCAATGAGTTGTTCTTGGCCAGACACACATATCGGTCACACCCCTCA
>QLPI01002164.1:0-11324 GCA_003314275.1 Chroogomphus rutilus | reverse complement strand
TACCGGACCGAGACCATGTACTGGCGAGGGATGACTTGTCACTGGTATGCGGGACTAAAAGGTAAGGGTTGTTCGGTCGGTACTACCGAGTGAACCGGAGCTTGGTATCGGGGGCTTGACAATTACAATGTCAGAGGTCTGACAAAGTTCTGGAATGTTCAGGATTTTTGAAAGAGTGGATGCATTGTTTTTTTTTTTGCTCTGTAGTTGTGCCATTGGTTTCCAACATGACCAACTAGTGCTAGAGTCAGAGGTCTGTGCTTCTATTCCTTTGATTCTGAAGTGTCCATATCTTTGGAGTCTTTTTTGTTCTCTTCTGCTATAGAGGTGGCATGCCCCTTAATGGCTATGGTGGTGGGTTTCAGGCATTCTTTAGCAATGTGGCCCAACCTGCCACAGAAGAGATGAAGATTTTGTTTGAAGTGGCGTTATCACTCCTGTGGTGTAAGTTTTCCATCCTTACCAAGTTTCGATGATAGGTCCATGGTAGTCTTGCTACTGCCAGATAGGTTCGTGGGTTGGCCATTGTTGGCCATCTTATTGCCCAAGTTAGGGGCTGGGTACGGATTGGTGGGGCTTTTCCTTTGTTATAGAGAGTGGGGTTTTCCTACTCTGGAGAACTCATCCTTGATTCTGCTAGGAAGTCTGTTGTAGAACTGGTGACAGAGCGTGGTGTTGCCCTAATAGATGTGGATGGTGAGTCAGTTAGACTTGACCACATATTTTGTGATGCACTGGGTATCACACATGTGGAGGTTCTTGAGATCAGCTTCAGCCTCTCCTTCTGGATCATGGGGGCCAAAGTTGGTTTGAGTTTGGAAACAAACTTGTCATAATTGTAGAGCCAGGGTGACTTGTTGTAGGAGATGAGGGCTGGTTTAAACCAGTCCAAGGCAGTTCCAGTCAGATATAAGCTACCTTGGCACTGTCAAAGTCAAAAGTGTCAGGGCAATCATGGAAGTTTAGATTGCACTGTACAAGGAATGCTTGTAATTTTCTTGAGTCAGATCCATTAAAGGTGTCCAGATCCAGACCTTGGCTTGTGCACAATTTGATTCTAAATTTTTCAAATATTATTTTGTATTTTTACCCTCAATATTGAGGGAGTTATTCTATATTGTGTACATACTCATGTGTGCTTACACATGCACCACATGACGTGCATGGCCAGCTCCCTGGGAAGGGCCCAAGAGGTTGGCTCCATACCAAAGAGGCTGTATAGGGGCCGGCTCAGGGATATATGCAGGTAAAAAAACACCTGTGTATGCCCTCCTCCTCAGTGGTTGACAACACTGAGGAGGTGAGCCAACCATATTAATACATGTAAATTTACAACTGATTTTTCTTTTATTTACTCTGTATTTAAATCTCTTAGGTATTTTTCTAAATAAATACTCAGTGGTTGACAACACTGAGGAGTTAAATCTCTTAGATTGCTAAATAAACTCTCTAACCTACTGCACAAGTTGCTCATAGTCCTACAAGTAGTACATGGATGTAGATAATTCCCCATTCTGAATATCAACTTGGCTTATGCCTTCTTGTCTTCCCTTCTCCCATCTGAAGTCCTCTACTTGGGCCGACACTCTCGGCACTCTCTCAAGTCTCTCTTCTGTCTGAAATCAGTAGCACACATGGAAAGTAGGGTGCAATGCACAAGTATATTGAAGCCAAGCCACCCCAATTGGTCTGCAGGGCTTGGCTAATACCCACCAGCATTGTGAAGTCAGCACTATTGCAAAAGTACTTGGCCCACACATCATTGGCATTTTTGGTGCCTGACAGATCCTCTCCTTCCAACTCATACAACTAGGGCATCTGGCCCCCTTCCTCCCAAGGACTCCAGAACTTTCCATGACTCTGGCACCTTGTCAAGTATACGTACCAGGTGTCTGGTAATTTGGCAGTGCCAACCAAGTAAATTGGACTACATCCATGCCCAAGTGTCCAAGCCACATGCAAGTTACTTGGTATGCCGGTTTCGGCTTAGCACATCCACCCTCCACATTCCTATTCCCATCCTTTGTCCACTCTTCCTCATTCTACCAACCATTAAACCTACCCCATCCGTTCCTTATCCCTTGTCCCACCTTACTTTGGGACATTCTGTCCTTGTGTTATCCTCGGCCATGGCCCCATTGTTTTATAGATGGTCACTCCCTATTGTCCCATCTCTGGCCATATCTCTATTATTCTATTTTCATTGTTCTATCCCCATTTACATTCATCCATTCTATTTTTGATCATTGTGGACAATACTCCCACATGCTCTGCATACCTTATTGTCCCACATTCCTTATTCCACATGTCGCCTCTTGAACCTATATAAGTAGGACATGCATGTACATACTTCCTCATTCTGGGTATCGACTAGGCTTAGGCCCCTTACCTCCTCCTGTTGTAAAGTCCTCTACTTGGGCCGGCACTTTCAGCACCCCCTGAGTATTCCCTCTGTCCCAAATTGGTGGCACACATGGCAAGTAGGGTGCAATGGATGAGTACGTTGAAGCCAAAGCCACTACTCCCAGCCTGCAGGACTTGGCCATTACATGCCCGGCCCTTCGGCATTCTCAAAGCTTGACACACCTCTGATCCCAATGCCTCCAATCATCTGCTAAAATGGCATTATGTATTTTGGAGGCATCTGATCTCCACTTCACCTTGTTCCCAAGGTCATCAAGCCAGTTGACAATTTGAGTATGCTGACTTTCCAGTTGGGCCAGACAGTCCTGGATCTGTTCCAAGATGGCCACCATCTCTACACACCCAAACTTTAAGAGTGAAGGAATCACCACCTCAAGCTTCTTCTTTGAGGAAGACACTTTGGGCACCTCCATCTCCTCTCGACGCCACTTCTTTGAAAAACTCCCCTAACAACCAACACTCCATCAATCTTGCACTTCATCCTACTATTCTGACAGGGTATATAGGTTTTGACCCATGTGGTCCACTTACAGCCTCTTCCCTGCTTGTGGCAATAATAGCAAGACCTTCCTCCCAACAATGAGGGGACCTCCAGAGCAGTAACCTGATGATATAGATCAGGCCATTGTTGAGTCAGTTCCCAATGACTGGACTCAAAGGGTCCAAAACCCACCTCCCTCTCAACAGCCTATACCTTCACAAATCAGATGGTTTTCAAAAGATTTTTGGGCTTTGGAGATGCACCCCTGTTCCTCCATACAAGATCAACAGTCCTTCTCCACCTCTTGTTAAGTCCGTATGTCAGGTGCTTATCTAGATACTTCTGAGAGGATTCTCTAGAGGTTTCCAAGGGGGTCCATGAAGGGGGTCAAGGTTCTGAGAGAATAGGGGGTCAGGGTTATAGATTCATGGGCAGGACAGAAGGACAGAAGCACCGGTGACTTAAGGTTGGTTGTGGTATTGGGTTGGTACAACTAGTCATTCGAGTGTTTGAAGTCAGATGGACTTGGCTTCAACTTATGTGTTGCGCCCTCCTCGATCATCTGTCTCTAATTTCAGAAACTCAGAAAGTTTACTGGAACTGAATCAGAACTTAGGTCACAGATTAAGTCGATATTTATACTGGTGAATAGTCCAGTCAACTGGGGGTTATATACATGTAGCTACTTCTTGTATTATCTACTTGCCAACTAAAAACAAGGGAGGGAAGGACATACAAGGGGTCTATAGAAAGGAAAGAACAAGGGAGTGAGGTATGTGGTAATCCAAAGCATCGCTTATCGAGGGAGTGGAACCTTGGTAATGGAATCATGGGGGGGGTTTGTAAAAACTAGACAAGGAGTAATTCAGTCTTCGGTATGAAAGACTCTTTTTTATAGTCAAGATTATCTACCTAGACAAGGAATAACTATGTAAAGAGCAATGTGTCAACAAAATGAAGGGTAGGGTGCAGATAGAGAATACTCACTTCAGTCTTCGGTGTGAAAGACTGAAGCGAGATAAAACAAAGGTATTGTACTGATATACCCCTGAGTAAAAATTAGAATGAAACTCTGAGTGAATCCATTCCCATACCATGAACAACATTGCTCTATAACAACCCACAGATGCTCGGTCTGCAAGATAAGAAAATAAAACATACTAATCTTAACACTCCTCCTCAGACCGAACCATCTATTCCATCCCTAACAGTTCAACACACCGTTCGTGTTCAAAACAGTTTAAGGCCTTTGTGAGGAAATCCGCTCCATTCTGGGTTCCAGGGATGTGCGAAGAGTGAATGACTTTTGAATGTATCAGATCCCAGACAAAGTGCCATCGTATATCGATGTGTTTTGACCTGCTGTGGAAGACTGGATTGTCTGATAATGCAACAGCCCCGGTATTGTCAGAAAAGATGAATAGCGGCTTATCTATAGTTGTAAGAATTTCTTGATACAACTGTTTCAACCACAAAGCTTCTTGACAAGCCATTCCCAGTGCATAATACTCTGCTTCAGTGGTAGATAAAGCGACTGATGGTTGCTTTTTTGATTTCCACGCTACAAGGCCGTTTGCGAGTAGAAATGCATATCCACTCATTGATCTTCGGTCACATGACTCCTTGGCATAATTTGCATCACAATAACCCCACGGTGTGTTGTGACTTTGTTCAATTTTCTCTTGCACGTGTTTTTGCCGATACACGATCCCTCGGTCTCTTGTCCCTTTCAGATACCTCAACACTCATTTACCGGCGATCCAGTGTTGGTGAGTGGGATTCTTATTTGCTTGGGATAAAAATTGAGTGATGTACGCAATGTCAGGCCGGGTCGACATCGCCGCATATGTTAGTGAACCAGTAAGTGCTTGATACTCGCGTATATTTTCCAAGGGCATGTCGTTGATGTTTTTCTGTAGATGTGCACCCTTGTCCACCGGTGTACTAACAGGATTGCAGGTTGTCATGCCAAATCTTTGGAGTATGGACTCGATGTATTCTGGTTGAGACAATTTGAGTGTTCCAAGATCAGGATTTCAGGATACCAAGATGCCTAGAACCTTGAAAGGTTTTGAGGTATCTTTTATCTTGATTTTGTAGTGTTTCTGAATGTCTATCATTAGGTTCAACTTCTCCTCCTTGCTTGAGCATATCCCAGTTGCATCATCTACATGTGTGTCAATAACAGTGAAATCTTTTGCTGAGTTTCTGATAAAAACTCCAGTGTCACTTTGGAGAGGTGTGAACCCTAGAGATCTCAGTTTCTCCTCCAGTTCTTCCCGCCATATCCGTGCTGCTTCAGGTAAGCCATACAAAGCTTTGTTGAGTTTTGCAATTTTGCCAGGGATCTCATACCCATCTGGTAATTTGATGTAGATATCATGGTCTATGTTACCATGTAGAGACGCCGAGTCAACATCCCAGGCAAATATTGGCAGATCTTTGATGGTTGCCAATGCTAACAGGATTCTAAGTGAGGATATGCGTGATACTGGTGTGTAAGTGTCGCTCAGTGATATGTTTGTTTTTTGTTGATCTCCTTGGGTGACCCATTGGGATCTAAACTTTTGTTCTCCTGAGTCAAGTTGCTTCACAGTATTGACCCACATCCCTCTGAGAACTTCAGCATCATTTGGTACTTCTTTCTCATCTATTTCATCCCAGGTGTCCATTTCTTTGAGTTTTGACAACTCATAGTCCATTGCATCTTTCCACTGTTTGCTCTCAGGTGTTTTCAGGGCTTCTGTATATGTATGTGGTACATATATTGTGTTCTCATTGATAACCTTGGTGATGAGTACGCGATCAGTAGCGTTCTGATTCTTGATTCAGTCTGATTTCCATGTTGGTTCTGTCCCCCAAACTTCAGCCACCGTTCTCCTTTTCCATGAGTCATTTTCTTCAGTTGTTGTGCCATCTTTAAGAACATGTTCTTCAGTAACATTACTGAATTCTTGGTCTGATTCGCCTTGACTGTCTCAAGTAATGTTTCTATGACTTGGCCCTTCTACAAAAATTGCATTTCTTGAACGTAATTTTCTCCTGTCTTTGTCAGTCACCACATATATTGAATCCCCTTCATACCCAATCAGTCGACATTCCTTGGCCTTATCATCTAATTTGGTACATGTTTCATCTGCAAGTTTTATGAAACATTTAGCGCCAAAAACTCTTAAGTGGCCGATAGAGGGAAGTTTATGGTAGATCATCTCGTATGGGGTCTTGTTATTTGGAAGCACGCTAGATGGGCAGCGATTACAGATATAGATGTGAGTGAGCACTGCTTCTCCCCAGAGGTCTTCTCCAAGGTCTGAATCCTTTAGCATCGTTCTTGATCCCTCGATAATGACTCTGTTTCTTCTCTCAGCATGACCATTCATTGCCGGGGTGTGAGGAATTGAAGTTATCATGAGTATACCCCTATTTTGGCAATGCTCTAGGAGGATATCATTCACAAATTCTCCTCCATTGTCGGCTCTTAAGGTATGAATTCGTGTTTGAAACTTTGTCTCTATTGATTTGTCTAAATCGATAATTGCTTTGGCAGAGTTGTTCTTCTGTTTCAAGTTGAATGTGAGTCCATAGCCTGAATGATCATCATTGATTATTAGACTGTATTTGGTGTGGGACCATCTTGCCTCCTGATTCATCGGCCCAATTAAATCTGCGTGTAAAGTCCCAAACAGGCGTGTGTCTCGTTCGCTGTGATTCTCAAATGGTTTTTCATCCATTTTCCCAAGGACACAGTCTTCACAGATCCTATTCAGGTCTTGACCTGTGACAGCCATTCCTTCCACAGTTTTGGTCTCGGTTAGTTTCTTTAACATTGTATCCCCTAGGTAGCCTAATCTCCGATGCCAAGTAGATAAGTCTGTCGCTGAAGGATCTCTTTTCACGGCAGACATCACTGTGTTTTGGATGGCCACAACTTTCAGGTTAACATCATATAGTTCTTTGCCTAGCTTGGCTTCTACGTAAGTTTTCCCATCCTTTTTGATATTGATGCGGCCTCCAGAGATGTGACTTTCAAACCCCTTTTGATCTAGGAGTTTGAGTGATAGTATTCTTCCTTCTGCATTGGGAACATGCATTACACGTGTGAGTCGAATCCTGGTAACTTTCCCTTGATATTCGGCATCAGCCATGACATCTCCTTCACCAACTCCTAGGACTTCGTTCTTCCCAAAAGCGTTAATAGGTCAATTGGTTTCATACTTTTGGTAAGAGATAAAGTCATCTCGGTTGGGAGTGACATGGAGAGTAGCAGCAGAATCTAAAAACCAAATGTTATCCGGTATTAAGGCCATATGCCCAGACAATTGGTGTGTCTGTAACCGTGTGGATAACTGCTGCGCCTTTTGACTCCTTCTTCCCTTTAAACCATTCTGGGTACTGATGCTCTTGTCCACCTCCTTTTTCCCAGCATCTGGGTTTAGTGTGACTATTTTTTCCGCAATTTTCACATTTGACAGATGTTTTTGTGGTAGTTTGAAACACAACATTCACATCTTTCCCACTTGGTATGCTTCCTTGTCTCCTATTCCACTCTGTCTGATGGCGAGAAATTACGATGTTAGGGTCAAATGTGCCGCCTAGAGAGCCTAAGACTGGATCCCATGAAGGGGATGGCATAGAAAGGGTGATGATTCCTACAAACCGTGAGTCTGAGATGGTCACACCTAGACCTCCACAGTCCTCTTTTAACCTCTGAAGTTCAGCTATATGAGAAGGTAATGTCTCTGATCCTCCTTCTGTGAACTTCTTTGAGAGTAGTCGATTTTCAGCTAGATTTTGAGCAATGGGATCTGCTTGTTCATATCTATTCAACAAGCTGTCCCAAACATTTTTTGAAGTATCGCAGTTTAGGCCAGCTTGAACATTTGGGATGATATTCATAAGGATTGTGGAAAGTGCTTGGGCATCTGCCTCTTCCCATGCAGCTAAGTCATCAGGGTCTGTTTTCGGTGGCATGGATTTTGCTCCAGATACATATCCCCAGAGTTTTGCCCCTTTTAGGTAAGGAATCATGCGTGTTTTCCAAAAATTCCAATTGGAACCACCTTCCTTCAACCATTCAGACTCATCGTATTGTAGGATCTTGAAAGAGTCAGGCATCTTGAGGTCTTTGGTAATGTTCAAGGTCTTGTTCAAGGTATGTCTGTTTAGCTAGGCATGGGGCCCATAACCTGTAAAAACTAGACAAGGAGTAATTCAGTCTTCGGTGTGAAAGACTCTTTTTTATAGTCAAGATTATCTACCTAGACAAGGAGTAACTATGTAAAGAGCAATGTGTCAACAAAATGAAGGGTAGGGTGCAGATAGAGAATACTTACTTCAGTCTTCGGTGTGAAAGACTGAAGCGAGATAAAACAAAGGTATTGTACTTATATACCCCTGAGTAAAAATTAGAATAAAACTCCAAGTGAATCCATTCCCACACCATGAACAACATTGCTCCATTACAACCCACAGATGCTCGGTCTGCAAGATAAGAAAATAAAACATACTAATCTTAACAGGTTTGGGATTATAGAACTTCAGATTGTTGTAATGGAGTCACAGAAAGCGGCTGTTCCAGACTTTTATGGTTGGAAGAGTCCCAGAAAGGGTGCAGACAGTTTGGTGGTAATTAAAATGGTTTACTGGATGCACAAGCCATAACACCTCTCATGCAGAAGTACTGGGTCCCACCATGGGCAAATTTATAGGGGCATCCTCACCACCCTTGGGATTCCCACAAGCTGGTGATAGGGCAGTATCCGAAACAGAGGGAGTGCTATTCAATGATAAGGAAATACCATCATCACTAGTGGTTTTTTAGGGACATTTCAATCCCAGGACCCAATGAGGTGGCAATACCTTCCCAAGGCTGCTCATCTCCCCCTACTTCCTGCTGCTCTCCCATCTTCCAAACCTCTTCCAGGAGTGCACATTCTAGAATCATTCTTTCCTCCTCTATATGTGCTTCCTCCACAATCCACTTCTCTTCTGCAACCCTTTTCTCTTCTGAAATCCTTTTCTCTTCCACAATCCTCCTTTCCTCAGCCTTCAAATCCTCCTCCTTCTTCAGCTCCTCTAACCACTGAGCTTCCACCAACTTCTGAACCTCCTTAGCTTTCTGGGCTTCCTCCCTCTTTTTCTCCCCTTCCTCCTTCAACCAATGCATCTTCTCTACAAACTTGGCCTCATAGGCCTGAGCCTGCTCTGAAAGTTCCACTTTGAGTTCCTGTTCAAAGCTCAACATGGGAGAATGCAGGAGGGACTCCCTAGGGAAGAAAAACCCCCATTTTTATAGGCAACGGATTATAGGCACTCAGGAAACACCTATTACATTCCAAAATGCCTAAGAAAATTCCCACATCCTTTTCCACCTGATTCACCACATGAATAGGTGCAGGACCTCGAGGGCTTGGTCCTAGTAGGGGGATACTGTTATGGCCCATGCCCCTCAAATGAACCTATTACAGTCCATGCAATTGCCCGCACCCTTCCAGGGATTTTCAGGCCATGATTATCGAAAACAATTTCCCAACCACCTTTTCTGCAATTCCTTTCACAAACCCACAGTTCTACAATCCCAAAGATCCGATTCTGTAACTATGATTTCACTTCCACAGCAGGCATCTCGAAGGATCACTGCTTACCTTGCTCCCTTGTTCTTTGTTTTCTATTGACCCCTTGTATTTTCTCCCTCCCCTTGTCTTTAGACCAGACAGTAGAAAATACAAGGTAGTTTACATGTATATAACCCCCCAGTCAACTGGATTGTTTGCCAGTACAAATATCAACTTAAATTTGCATCCAGCTTCTAACTTAAGTTCTGGCCTAATTCCGATTTAGCCTCTTGTGTTTTTCCGACTTTCCAAAATAAGGGACAGACGATCGAGGAGGGCGCAACACATAAGTTGAAGCCAAGTCCCTCTGACTTCAAACACTTGTATAACTAATTATACAAGCCCTCACCACAAACTGACCAACCACCTATGTAAGTCCTGGCACTTTGTCATCCACCTTCTGCCCCTTCCATTTCTTTGACCCCCAACCTATGACCCTCAACCCCCTCAGCCCTCAGGATCCCCCACCCCCATGGAATCCCTTTGGAATCCCTTTCAGAACCTTTCAGAATCTGTTATTAAGTGCCTGACACATGGATTTAACAAGTCTGATTATCAAGTTCATAGACTATACTTACATTCATGAACTATATGTAGGCCTTTTGATGCTATACACAAGTTAACTCAAACATGAAAAGATCAAAGGAGGATATTTTTGTTAAGGCCAAGGCTCAAACATTAAGAATGACCACAAGCAAGGTTCTTGTATAGATTTGGTGAAGTTGTAACCTCCACAAAGTTTGGAGTAGGGCTTGGCTTCAGCTTATGTGCTGTGCCTTCCAAACCTCATAAATATTGCCACACTTCCCACCAGGGAACATAGCTGTAGTCTTTAATGAGATAAGATGACAATCCTAATTTCAACAATATGCTCTCTTACTAACATTGCCAGAAACAGGGGGAATCCACCAACAGTTATTAAGACCATTAACAATGCAATGTGTTACTAGGTTTGATTTCCATGTCTGCAGAATGAGCTAAGGAGTAAAGACCAAGCCACAGACGCGCTTCGGCAGGTTCGATCATCAAACTTTGATTATATGATCAAACTTTGCACCTACAAAGAATGTGGTATATATGTGTGGTATATATATGTTTACCTTCGAGAAAGTACAGTAGGCTTTTTCGACTTTCCATATTTTCCTATAACAATAAACAACCCTTACATAACGTACTATCAAGAAGCACTAAGACGACCTAGATTTTTCACAGACCTATCTGCTTATATAACGAACACGGCTCCCCACTCACCTTCATTTCACGTCAATTAGTAACACCATCGCTTTCTTTGCAACGTTTGTCAAGCCTAGTATCATTAGGCTGTCCTTCTCGACTCCAGCACAGAACGCTATTATGGACACTGTTGAGCAACTTCAAAGAAGATTCTTCTCGTCCCCGCAGTTCGCAGTCGTCGGAGCAAGCAAAGATCAAAACAAGTTCGGCACAAAGGTAGTATTACTACCATCAAGACTGATTTCTTATTATTTCAACATGTGTCCCAGATACTCAAGTGGTACAAAGCCCATGCCAAAGTAGTCACACCAATACACCCCGTGAGCTTGCAATGCTTAATAAAAACACAAAATCTGTCCTCCAAACTCATGGAGATATCCCCCCAGAAAGAAGATAATCTTGAAGGAATAAATACCTTACGAAAATTATCTGACCTTCCTTCGCCCTCAACGACTTCCGTCTCCATAGTCACTCCGCCTGCGTTAGTGGTTGATCAAGCTTTTTTGACTCTGCTCTTCCCACATATATACTCCTTAGAATCACTTTGTCTCTTTTAAAAGAAGCCAAAAGCC
>QLPI01002163.1:0-10979 GCA_003314275.1 Chroogomphus rutilus | reverse complement strand
GTGGAGCGAAATATTATATTTGAGGCACCAAAATTGCCTTCAATCACTCCTATTTTACCTACTGACGATCGCACAATTATTGGGCCAAGAGCCGTCAAATATAGGCCTATACCACCCGTGCCGGCACCTATTCAGGCGCCAGTACCGTCACGTGATCCACGGTTGGGTGAGAGCCGCATTGAAGAAATAATCGAGCGCACACCAGAGAGAGACTTGGAAAATATACAACCAAGTCAAACAGATGTGAGAAGACCTGAAGAAGCTCCTCCACTCAGGAGAAGTGAGAGAATTCGCTTATTACAAGAAAGAGCTTCAAGGCCCGGCACCGGCAATAAATCTCAATCTGGTGAAGCCGCACACACAAATATAACTACCCTTGCTTGCGAAGACATTGAGAATAATATACTCAACGATATCGCACACAATTCCAATCATAATATTCAAATGAGTGGGAGCAAGGGAGGTGTATGCGACTACCTAGCAATAAGCGCCGAACCATTAAATGCCGATGAAGATGATTTTGCATATCTATCAAATGATTTGCAATTGCCTATAACGACTAATGATGCCCTCAATAATCCTACATGGAAAACAGCCATGGACACTGAGATCCGATCGCAAATCGACAAAGACACCTGGGAACTCACTAAACCCCCTCCGGGTGCGAATATAGTCGGAAGCAAGTGGACTCATGCCATGAAGCACAATCAGAAGGGTGATGTAGTACGTGCAAAATCAAGACTCGTTGCTCAAGGCTTCACACAAACTTTTGGAGTCGATTACGACGAGACTTATGCACCAGTCATTCGTATGACATCTTTACGCACTATATGCGCAATAGCGGCTATAAATAATTGGCCTATACATCAAATGGACGTAGACGTTGCATATCTAAATGCACCGCTTGAGGAACCTATCTATATACGCAAGCCACCTGGATATTTTGAGGAACAACATGAAAACGTATTATTGCTGAAGAAATGCATATACGGGCTCAAACAATCGGGCAGAGAGTGGTATAAGTGTTTATCAAATGCCCTTTATTCTATTGGATTTACGAAATCAGCCTCAGATGCTGCTGTATTCTATAGACATCGGGCAAACGACTATGCCATCATCGGAGCTGCCGTAGATGATCTTACCATCACAGCTACGGACGACTCTATATTACGGGGCGTTAAAGAAGATCTCGAAGCCATCTTCAAGATGAAAGACCTTGGAGAAATTCATTGGCTCCTTAATTTGAAGATCGAACGGGATAAAACAGCCGGAACTATAAGCTTCTCTCAGGAAGCATATATTGACAAGATTCTTGACCGTTTTAACCTACAAAACGCCAAAACACACACCACTCCATTGGATCCAACTTCCAAATTATCTAAAGAACAATGCCCGACCACTGAAGCCGATAAGAAATACATGGAGAAGATTCCTTACCGACAGGCGATTGGTTCACTCATGTGGGCAGCAGTAGCTACCCGTCCAGATATCTCATTTGCTGTTTCATTATTATCTCAGTTTCTTGAGAACCCGGGAACTGCTCATTGGAATGCAGTTAAAAGAGTCTTTAAATATTTAAAAGGCACGAAAGATAAAAAATTAGTCTTAGGGAAGAGTCGAGACGGTCTAGTAGGATACTCAGATGCCGACTGGGCCTCACAAGACCATAGACACTCCATATCTGCCTACATCTTTCAAATCGACTCCGGGAGCATCTCATGGAGCTGCCAGAAGCAGACGATAGTGGTACTTTCATCTACCGAAGCAGAATTCATTGCTATGACTCATGCCACTAAAGAAGCCATTTGGCTCAAGAACTTCATTACCGAAGTTTTCCAGCCCATTAAAAATCCTATAAAAATATATGCTGACAACCAATCGGCTATTACTATAGCCTACGGTAATCAGCAACATTCAAGGACCAAACACTTCAATATACGACTCTACTTTATCAGGGATACGATTGAGGGGAAGAAGATCACAATCGAATACCTCCCAACCGATCAAATGCTCGCAGACATTCTCACAAAGGGTTTACCAGGACCCAGAGTGAAGATTCTCACCGAAAAGCTCGGCATATATTGAGCTTGAGGGGGCGTGTTGGGTGCAAACTAGCATCTCACCCCTGAGAGGTCAACCTCAATATATTGTATTATTATATCGATTTTGATATCAAACAGTGCCCTTTTGAACTCTTTATTTTTCTCAATTTTCTTTGTATTTTTATCCTCATTATTGAGGAAATTATTCGCATTCTACTATGTACGCTACTTACGGGCGCTTGTCCACACACGACGCGACTAGCGTGGCCGGCTCCCTGGATTTGGAACCGGCAGCCTGGCTCAAACCTTCGATAGGGTCAAGGGCTGGCTGCAAGGTATATGCGGGTGAGACACAACCCGCGCAAAGCCTCCCTCCTCAGTTATTGACTATACTGAGGAGGTGAGTTGTATAATATTATGTACAAAGCCTTAGGGCTGATTTCTCTTTAATTTCTTTTGTAAGATAAATAAATTAGGTATATCTTCGAATATACATCTCAGTTATTGACTATACTGAGGAGATAAATAAATTAGTGCCTGGAAAATTCTTCAATCCTACTGTATTTGCTCATAATCCCATCAGCTGACTCTGCCATGATATTTCCTCAGCACCCACTTTATGAACTTGTCTGCCTCAGTGATGCTCCACCTCTCCCAGAACCACTCACCTATAAAGAAGCCATGTCTCGAATTGATGCACCATGGTGGAAGGAAGCTTGTGGAGATGAATATCAGTCACTGATAGACAACAATGTGTAGACTGTGATAGATCTCCCTCCTGGCAAGAAGGCCATTGGCTCTAAATGGGTATTCAAGCTGAAAAAGCTCCCTGATGGTGCCATTGACCACTTTAAGTCCAGAGTGGTGGCCAAGGGTTATCCTCAAAAGGCAGGCATTGACTTCACAGAAACATTTGCCCCTGTTGTGAGATTCAACACCCTCAGAGTGCTCCTGGCCATCACTGCATTAGAAGATCTGGAATTAGACCAAGTTGACTTCAAATCTGCCTACCTTAATGGTGATATTGAAGAAGAGGTCTACATGGAGCTTCCAGATGGATATAGGCAGGGAGACATGGTTGGGAAACTGCACAAAGCTATCTATGGGACCAGATAAGGAGGAAACAGATGGCATGCCAAGTTGGACCAGGAATTTCACCAGATGGAATTCAGAAGGTCCAAGGTAGATTTCTGTCTCTACATGTATCAGCAAGGCACTATCAAAGTCTACATCCCAGTCTATGTTGATGACCAGCTCATAGCCTGTAACAGTCGAACACATCTTGACAAAATCAAGGCTGAGCTTGAAAAACACTTTAAGATGAAAGACATGGGACCTGCACAGTAGATTGTTGGACTTGAAATCTCCAGAGACAGAGCCAAACAGACACTTCACATCAAGTATATCTTAGATGTTCTAAAGCGATTCAATATGGAGAAGTGAAAACCAGTTGCCACACCTCTTGATCCAGGCTGTCGTCTCTCCAAAGACCTCTCTGCCTACAGTCTGAAGATGAGAGAGTGGCAATGAAGGACAGCCCATATCTTGCTCCAGTTGGATGCCTGAATTACCTTGCTGTTGGGACCAGATCAGATCTTGCACATGCTGTGGGTGAACTTGGCCAGTTTCACTCAAATCCTGGTCTGGGCCATTGGAAGGCTGTCCAACATGTGCTCAAATACCTCAAAGGCACTGCAGATCTTGGATTGACCTATGGTCCTCCTAGCCCTAGTCCCTAGCCAATGCTCCAGGCCTACTGTGATGCAAATTATGCTGGGGATGAGGACAGAAGGCAGTCAACAACCTGTTATGCCTTCTTCATTGGAGGAGCTGCAGTGAGCTGGAGTAGCAAGCGACAACAATCTGTGGCCACATCCTCCTCTGATGCTGAGTACATGGCAGCTAATTTTGCAGGATGGGAGGCCATGTGGTTGAAACAGCTGCTCACTGAGCTTGGATACCATATCCTACAACTCACCATTTACTGTGATAGCCAGCCTGCAATTGCTGTGTCCAAGAATCCTGAACATCACTCTCGAATGAAGCACATTGATATGATGTACCATTGGCTCAGGGAGAAAGTTGAGAAGAAATTGCTCAAGCTCCAATTGGTGCCTACAGATGAGATGGTTGCAGATGTGCTCACAAAGGGACTTGTTAAGACGAAACATGAGAAGTGTAGGACAGGCTTGGGAGTTTGCAAAAATGAAGGGAGATTTCATTGAAGGGGTGTGTTGAGATGCACTGAAGTCCCCTTTTATGTTTCCATTTATACATGACTGGTATTTGGCCAGATATGACTTGTTTTATGTATTACACCTTTGATGTTTTGAGCTGAGTTTGAATTTAGCTTACATAATAACACAGTTTTCACTTTTGTGCTCCAACATAATCTGGGCACATTGGCTCCACAACCAAAGGTAGGTCGGATTCTCAGTGATGCAGGATGGGTGCCAAGGTAAAGGCCATTTTAAACAGGTCAAAAGACTTTTGAGAGTCCTTGGTCTATGCCCATGATGTGCCTTTACATGTCAGCTGCGTGAGGGGTATGGTGATGTCTGAATAGTTGAAGATAAAGCATTGGTAGAAATTGGCAAAACCCAGGAAGGATTGGATGTCCTTGACCTTCCTTGGTTTGGGCCACTTGTGGATAGTCTTGACCTTATGGTCAGACATGGTGAGGCCACCAGTATGTAGGATGTAGCTGAGGAATTTGACTGTGTCTTTGTGCCATTCACATTTGCTGGCCTTGGCAAATAAACCATTTTTTCTGAGCTGACAAAGTACTGCTTGAATGTGTTCATGATGTTCTTCAAGTGAATCTGAGTAGATCACTATGTCATCTATGTAAGCCACAGTACAATGGTCTATCAGATCACCAAGAATGTCATTCATAAATATTTGAAAAGCTGCAGGGGTGTTGGAGAGGCCAAATGGCATGACTAGCCATTCATAGGATCCATAGCAGGTCTTGAATGCAGTCTTCCATTCTTCTCCTTTGCCAATTTGGATAAGGTGGTACGTGTGCCAAAGGTGAATTTTCAAAAAGATTCAACCTTTTTGCAGAGCATCTAGGAGGTCAGTGATTAGAAGGAGAGGGTACTGATCCTTCTTGGTCACTTCTTTTTTTAGTGCCCAGAAGTCAATGCATAGCTGAAGGGAGCTGTCTTTCTTTCAGACGAATAGGATTGGTGTGCCATGTGGAGAACAGGAGGCTCTAATGAACCCCATATTCAGGTGTTCGTCGAGGAATTAATGCAGGGTTTCTAATTCTGACTGAGAAAGCGAGTATAGTGGTGGATAAGGCATCTTGGCACTATCCTCCAGGGTAATTTTAAGGTCATAGGGTCGGTGAGGTCCTAGAGTGAGAACTTTTGTTTTACTGAAAACATCAGTGAATTCATGATACTCTTTGGGGATATGTTCCAGGTCGACCAGGTTGAGGGGAATGGATTGAACTGATGAGACCTTGGCTGAGCATGCCAAGGTAGCATTGATGGCCAAAAGGTCCAGACAGAAAACCTGAAAACCTTCTAGTTTGCAGGTACACACAAAGGCAGCGGCATTGACTAGGGCTATTCATGGAGCTTTCAATTTTGGAGAGGATCCTGGTTGAGACTGTGGAACAGCGGTGGGTGCCAGCTGAACCGAAGCCATTGGGACACACCTAGGGTCATTAGCAGTTTCTTGGAATGTAATACTGCCCAATACCCAATCAATCAATAGATTGTAGCGAATGAGCCAGTTGTGAGTGAGTACTACTGACTGTTAAATCTGCATGTCAGTGTTTAGCTAGGGGTTTCTGGAAGGGTTTTCGGAGGGTTTCAAATGATTTCCAAAGGGGGGTTCGTACTCCAGAGGTAGAGGGACTAAAGGTCATGGGTTCACGATCAGAATCGGAATGGAGACGGAAGGATGGGAAGCACCAGGGGTCTAGGGCTGTTCACAGTATAGGGTGGTACAAGTGGTTTGAGATCACAGGGACTTGGCTTCAACTTATGTATTGCACCCTCCTTGATCATCTGTCCCTAATTTCAGAAAGTCAGAAAGTTTAATGGAACTGAATCAGAAAATACAACACAGAATTAAGTCGATATTTGTACTGGCAAATAGTCCAGTCAACTGGTGACTTATATACATGTATCTAGTCTTGTACTATCTTTTCCCAAGTAAAGACAAGGGGGGGAAAAGAGTACAAGGGGAAATATAGAATGAAAAACAAGGGAGTGAGGTACACGATGATCCTGTGTGTCATTTATCAATGGAGCAGACCCTTGACTTCAGAATCTTTGGAGGGTCGGAAATGTGGAACCTTGGGTTGATGCATCGGAATTCAGAAAGCAGTTATTCAGGCTTTGAGCAGTCGGAAAGGTCCTAGAAACAGTGCGGGTGGTTGTGAGGTTTAATGTGAGTTTATTGGTAGCATGGGCCATAACACTGACATAGACAAATCTAGTGACATGACATACATACTGATGGACTGGAAATGTCCTGACAGAAATCTAATAGGCAGTTCTATGGATTCAGTAATGACTGAATTAGAAGTACCATCAAACAGTTTAAGGGGAATTGGGCTAATGGAGGTAGTAGGGATTTTATGTTCCTGAACATGGGGGGATCCAATGAAGCTATGAGTAGAGCCTGAATCAATTGGGCATTTAAAAGGGGTTATCAAGGAACTCAGCACTGAATAAGAAGATAGAAGGACTATTAAAGAGTTAGGAGTAAGAAGGGCAGAAGTATTGAGCTTAACCTCAGTACTAGCACTTGCCAAGTCAACACAACTCCCAGTGTGCTGAGAGGCCAGAGAGTTACTGACTAGTTTTTTGACTTGGTCACCTCAGCTGAATTTCTCAGCTTTGATTCCCGAGGTGCTCTTAAGTACTGTGGTAGGGAATATGGACTAGTATTTACACTAACTACCATAGTACAAGGTCCTGTAGCTATTGGGTAAGTAGCTAATATTCTACACGAATATATGCTACTATACTGTCACCATACAGTGGCTCAATAAATTGACAGTAAATACTGGGAATGCAAGGAGTACGAACCTTGCAAATCCAAACCGAAGTACACAACTTCAACTATGCCCAACTGGCAGACCTCCAATCAGTTTAACAACCAGTCCTCTAATGACTCCAACAATCAACAGAACCGTAAAGGGAACAACAACAACAACAACCATGGCAACTCGAAGACTTCGAGCTCTGCCAACTAGCCTGACCTTTCATCAAAGTTCAGAAAAGATGGAAAACTTCTGCCATGTCAAGCATCGGTTACTGATGGACTTTGGTACTGCTGAGGGGTGTTGGCGAAAGGTTGGGCAGATTTATGGCCAAGTCCTGCAGGCCAAGAGTAGTAGCGTTGGCTTCAACGTACTTGTGCGTTGCACCCTACTTGCCGTGCGTGCCACTGTATTTGCAACAGACAGATACTCGGGGGGATGGTGAGGATGCCAGCCCGAGTCGAGGACTTAACAGAAGAGAAGAAGGTAGAAGGGCCTAAGCCTAGTCGATGTTGGGGTATGATTTTATTCCCCTGCATTGTGTTTTATTCTTGCACCTTTGTATTTCTCTTGTGTGCTTTTCATTCCTGCATTTGCGTCCTCTGGCGCTTAAAATAAGCGCCCATAACGACGCACCATTGCACACCTTTGGGTCTTGTCTTTAGCATCCATATTGACAAGCCCCAAAGGTTAGTAGTTACTCTGTTATATACTTGTCTTTAGCATCCATATTGACAAGCCCCAAAGGCACTTGTTGCTCTGTGTGTCAGTTATCAGTCTTATTAGACCTTCCCTGCCATCAGTCGATACCCAGAATGAGGAAATATGTACATGCATGTCCTACTTATATAGGTTAAGAAGCGACATGTGGGATAAGGAATGTGGGACAACAAGGTATGCAGAGCATGTGGTTATTGTCCACAATGAACAAAATTAGAACAAGGAATGCAAAGCGGGGATAGAACAATAAAAGACTGGATAATAGAATCGTGACTCAAGATGGGACAATAGGGAGTGGTCGTGTCCGAGGATAATACAAGGACAGGAAGTCCCGAGGTGAAACGGACCGAGGAGTGTGGATGGCAGATGTGGCACCAAGTGTTATGCATGCGACACAGGCACTTGGTCATGGATATAGGATGATTGCTCGGTCGGCACTGCCGGCAGATGGGTCTTGGTACGTGGACTTGACATGCCAGAGGAATGCCAGAGATGCATCAATCAATGTCTCTGTCTCCTGTGTGCCTCGAAAGGCCACATGGTCAAAGACTGCCTGAAAGCCATTTCAAAAGCAGACAACTCCTCAAACACTAAAGCTCTTGCCACTAAAGTAGGCAATGAGACCAAGGCCGAGGAAACCCCATCCACGGAATCAAAAAATAGAGAGCAACCTCAGTACTGTACAAACCGAGGATTGTGGTGACCTCACTTGCATACCTTTCTTGAATGCTGTTTCCGCTCCCTTAAGAGATTCCTTAGTACTTAATTTGACCTGTTTACATATACCTGAATTTCCATTAGTCACACTTGTTGAATGTGGTTCTTCTGACTGCTTTATAGAATTACAAGTAGTACAAAAATATTTGTTACCTACTAGTTCTATACCTCTGATTCCCGGGGAACTATTTGACAGGTCTACTAACACAACCCTCACATAGGCTATTACATTGCCTATCCATTTCTAACTGGTGAAATTCAGACAGTTACTTTCTACATAACTTCATGGGATGGCAGTTGCTCCATGGTACTTGGCTACAGCTGGCTCACCCACCACAATCCATCAATTGACTGGGTATATTATGACTCAGTAAGGCTGAGAAGTTGGTCAAGTCCTGCAGACCATTTGGGATAGCTAGGCTTCAATGTGCTCATGTGTTACACCCTGCTGTTCCATGTGTGCCACTGATTTGGATAGAAGAAGGACTCAGGAGGATGCCAAGAGTGTCGACCTACTCTAGACAGGAGAAGGGTGGACAAGGGGATGAAAACCAAGTTGATATTCAGAGTGAGGAATTATATACATACATCTGCTACTTATATAGGTTAAGAAGTGAGATGTGGAACAGGGTGGCATAAGGAATGGAAAACAATAAGGTATGAAAGATCATGTGGAGGTATTGTCCACAGTGATCAAGAATAGAATAAGAAATGTAAGCAAAAATAGAATAATAGAAAATGGCCAAAGATAAAACAATAAGGCCATGTCTGAATAGTAAGTGAAATAATAAGTGTCCGGAGGGGGACAGGTAAATGGATGGATGGAGGATGTGAGAATAATCAGGGATAGAAGGGATGGGATGAGAAGAGGGTTCCAGATAATGTACCGAATGTACCGGGCCAAGACCGCATATGAATGAGGGATGATATAGGTAAGGGTCGGTCGGTCAGTATTGCTGAGTGAGCCAGGGCTTGGTATTGTAGACTTGACAGTATCCCCCCTCTAGCAGCTGAACCCATGAAGCCAGTAAGCGGAGATTAAAAATAAGGTTTGGGACACCTATTCATGACATCATGTGAAGTTTGGGAGCTAGTGCCCTAACACCAACCATCAACACCACCAATCATGCAACCCCATTAAGATGCAAGGACATGGGTTACGAGACCAATAAGGACGATGTGGAAAAGGTTGAGATGGTGAAGAATTGGGTGGAAAGGCAATGGAAACGGGAAGTGGACGCTGCCTGAGCTGCTAAGGCCAAGGCGAAGAAGGAGGAGGAGGAGAAGGAGGCAGTGAAAGTCGCAGGGGTTGCTACAGAACAAGCAGGGGAAAAGAGAGTGGCCAATGCAGAGATAGCAGTCAAAGCTACTGAGGGAAGACTGGTGGCTGACAAATCTGCCAAGGCTGCCAAGAAAGAGCGGGAAGAGTTAGGTACTATGGCAGGAACCCAAGTTCCCAAGGAGGAGATCATAGAGGAGCCTCTCAAGGATGCAGGAACTGAGGATAAAACACCCCAAAACATGGGTGCTAATGGTAAGGGAGTTCCCAATAACTTGGTAGTCCTGAGGAAGTGATGTGCAAGAGGGTAGGAGCATGGAAGTGGGGCCCAGAAAAGGGCCAAATGTGACAAGGGGGAAGAGTAAGAGGCCTAGAGGGGCCCAGGTGAGTGATAGCAGACTCCCATTTTTTATTGGCTTTTGAATAGCGCAAGGAAAGGTCAGTCCAAAAGTGGTCGCCATCCCTTTGTCCTCCTTGCAAGATGTGCAAGGAGCATTAGGATACCTGTGAGTTTGGTCCAAGTCTGAGTAAGTATAAAGACAAGAGACCAAAGGTGCACTTTTCTGATTACATAAGTGAGCACCTAAACATCGGGCAAGAGAATAAAAAACAAAATAATAGAAAATATTAAAAAAAAAAGAAAAAAAGGGTAGAGTTAGAAAAGAAAAATAGTAGCAACACTCAGCATGCCTAACAGTAAGTCTGGTTGCTACTTTATCTTCCACTGCATGCTAACTAATACTTGTTATTTTCTGGTTTTGCACTATATTTCTTTGTTATACAAACATATATGCACTCTGAAGTGCATTTCTGTCCTTATTTCCTCATCCCTTTCTCCCCTCTCCCCATTCCTTCCACCATTCATCACAGCAGGTGCCAGTTGCCTTGCAGGTAGCAGATCTAGATTCTAGGGGCATAATCATAAGAAGTAAAAGACACAGGAAGCAGTGTGATTCTGAGTATACTGTCAGGCACCAGGAATGCTGATGGTGCATCGGCCGAGCATATTTGTAATAATGCCAACTTCACAATGCTGGTGGGAATCGGCCAAGTCCTGCAGACCAATCAGAGTGGCTTGGCTTCAATGTACTCGTACATTGTGCCCTACTTTCCATGCATGCCACTAATTTAGAACAGAAGAGGAACTCAGGAAAGTGCTGAGAGTGTCGGCCTGAGTATGAGACTTTTAGACAGGAGAAGGGAAGGCAAGAAGGTG
>QLPI01002160.1:0-28450 GCA_003314275.1 Chroogomphus rutilus | reverse complement strand
CGCGTGACATTTTGACCTGTTGCACAAAAAAATTTACTCTGCCACAACAACAGCTTTTTTGCACCCATAATATAGAGCAAAGATGTTCTCAAGACACTTCTTAATTGTTATATAATTTAAAAAAATTTTAATATACAAAATTTTGAGCTAAAATTGAGCTTGACTGAAATCTGTATCAAGGAGGTCTACTATACTGTATGTATGCTTGCAAACTAGAAAGTTCACAGGTTTTTTGGCTAGACCTCTCAGCCATTGATGCCTCTTTGGCAAAAAATAAGCTGTAACCTTGGAAATGCACGAGCTGAGGATTGCATTAGCCTCTCTCACGTGCAATTCTTGAATGCCCTTTCTCCTATTTCTCACGTATCTTCTACTTCTGAGACTTCGAAAACTTCTCTAATACTTAATTTGACTTGCTCTCTTATTTCCGAGTTTCCTCTTGTTATGCTCTTAGATTGTGGTTCTTCAGACTGCTTTATTGAATCACAAGTCATGCAAAAATATTCTTTGCCTACTAATTCAGTTCCTGCTATTCCGTTGAAATTATTTGACGGTTCTACTAACTCTGTCATTACTCAGACCATTACGATCCCTATCTGATTTCCAACCAGAGAAATTCAGAATGTTACTTTCTACGTAACATCGTTGGATGGCAGTTGCTCTGCAGTACTTGGCTTCAACTGGCTCACCTGCTACAATCCATCGATTGACTAGGTATTGGGCAGTATAACTTTCAAGGCTACAGAACCGACCACTGCTCCAACACCTCAGGCCTCAACCGCTGCTTCACAGTCCAGCACTTTGCTTCCAAGCAATTTGTCACTATCTCCAAAGTTGGAGGCACTGCGAATAGCCCTAGTTAATGCAGAAGTGTTTGTTTGCACCTGCGAACTAGAAGGTTTGCAAGCCTTTCAACTCAACCTCATGGATCTCGACAAATATACTCGAGGCTCTACTACGGTCGATTCCTCTGACAACTTGGATACCATTAAACAGCATGTTCCAGAATTCTATCATGACTTTGCTGATGTCTTTAGTAAACAGCATGGTAATACACTAGCACCTCATAGACCTTACAACCTCAAGATCAACCTTGAGGATGGCACTTCACCCCCTCTTGGTCCCATCTATTCCCTCTCAGTATCTGAACTCCAATCGCTATGAGATTTCATCAATGAACACCTCAACATGGGCTTCGTTCGACCCTCACGTTCATTACATGGCACCCCAGTACTATTGGTGCGCAAGAAGGATGGCTCCCTGTGACTCTGCGTAGACTTTTGCAGTCTAAACAGAATTATGAAGAAGGACCATTATCCACTTCCCCTTATTTACAACCTCTTAGATGCCCCCAAGAAAGCTCGTATAATATACCAAAATCAACCTCAGATACACCTATTATCTCATTCAAATTGCCAAAGGAGATGAATGGAAGACAGCCTTTAGGACTCGCTATGGATCCTTTGAGTGGCTTGTCATGCCTTTCGGTCTTTCTAATGCCCCTGCTGCATTTCAGCGCTTCATGAACGACATTTTTGGCGATCTATTAGACAATTGCACCATCATCTATTTGGACAACATCCTCATCTATTCCAATGACAAATCCTCGCATATTGAATACGTTCACAAAGTTCTTCAATGATTACGCAAACACAATCTTTATGCTCGAGAAGACAAATGCTCTTTCCACCAAACATCCATCGAATACCTCAGATATATCCTATCACCAGATGGTCTTACAATGGCAGAAGACAAAGTCAAATGTATCACTCAATGACCTGAGCTGTGAAAAGTCAAAGACATCCAATCATTCCTCGGATTTGCGAACTTCTATTGACGAATCATTTTCAACTATTCCTCCATTATGACTCCCCTTACTCGACTCAATCGTAAAGGTCTGGCATGGAACTGGAGTGAGGAGTGTAGAGATGCATTTAATAAGCTGAAACTGGCATTCACATCTGTCCCCATCTTAACTCATTGGACTCCTGATTTGCCCTTGATTGTGGAGACAGATGCGTCAGATTATGCTTTAGCAGCTATACTCTCTCAACACTCCCCAGATGGTGAGCTTCATCCTTTCACTTTTCATTCCCAAACTTTCACTTCTCCCGAACTCAATTACGACATTCATGATAAAGAACTGCTTGTGATTTTCAAAGCTTTTCAAAACTGGTGTCATTACTTAGAAGGTTCCGGTGACCCTGTGAATGTTATCACCAATCATAAGAACTTGGAGTACTTTTGCATGACCAAGTTGTTGACTAGACGTCAAGCTAGGTGGTTGGAATACCTTTTGCAGTTTAATCTCGTCATTTGTTTCAGACCAGGCACTAAGCCTGATTCGCTCACTAGATGATGGGACATCTACCTTAAGGAGGGGATGAGCGACTACACCACCATTAATCCCCAAAACCTTTAACACATCTTCTCTCAACATCAGTTGACCACATCCCTTCGAGCCATGAGCCTCGTCAAACCCATACTGAGGGCCTTGACTCTTATGGACACCAAGCGCATCCTGAACGACATTAAACATTATCTTCCTTCTGACTCCTTAGCCCAGAAACACCTTGCGAATAACAACAACCCAAAGTGGCAGACTAATTCCAACAGTCTGTTACTATTTGATGATCGCATCTATATTCCCAAGGCACAAGACTTACGCTTACGCATGTTATAACATAAGCATGATCACATTCTTTCTAGACACTTTGGAATTAACAAAATCATAGACCTCATTAGATGTGACTACAATTGGCCTGGCATGAGGTCATTCGTCAAAGACTACTGCAAATCCTGTACGATGTGTATGTGGAATAAATTGCAACATCATAAGCCCTATGGATTGCTCAAGCAGCTTCCAGTGCCAGAAAAACCCTGGAACTTGATATCCATGGACTTCATCAAACAGCTTCCCATGTCCTCGGGATTCATGGCCATCCTAGTCATCATTGACTGCTTTTCCAAACAGTCTATCTTCATTCCCACTTCTGTTACTATCACTTCTGCTCAGCTTGCAGAACTCTTCGTACTTCACGTATTCTCCAAACACGGCATTCCTTCCCACATCACTTCAGATAGAGGCTTGGAATTCGTGTCCCACTTCTGGTGTTCTCTAGGGAAGCCCTCGATATGAAGTTGCATTTCACCTCAGGCTATCACCCAGAAGGTGATGGCCAGACAGAACGTACTAATCAGACATTAGAACAGTACCTTCGCATCTATTGCAACTATCAACAAGACAACTGGGCCTCATTATTACCCCTTGCAGAGTTTGCCTATAACAACACTCCTAAGGCCACCACTGGAGTCTCACCTTTCTTTGCCAACAAAGGGTATCATTCCAATTTCACCATTCATCCTGAATACAACCTTGCTTCATCATAAGTGCAGGACTTTGTAGTTGACCTGGATGAATTATACCAGCAGCTTTGAACCAATATCCTCGACGCTCAACAAATGTACCAGACAGCAGATGCTAAATGACTTCCATCTCCAGACTTTCCTATTGGCAATCTCTTGTTTATCAAAGCTAAATTCCTCAGGACTACCCATCCTGCAAAAAAGCTAGCTGAGAAGTTTTTAGGTCCATTTGAAATCATTGCACATCCCGGTACTCACTCAGTTACTCTGAAACTCCCAGGCTATATGAACACAGTACATCCTGTATTTCATTTTTCAATGCTTGAGCCAGCCTCTCCTAATCCCATTCCTAATGACATCCACCTCTGCCCCCAGTCATCATTGACGGTGAACCCGAATTCGAGATACCCGAGATCCTTGACTCGAAAATCGATAATCAACATACGGCATGTAGGCTATTGTACTTAGTGCAGTGGGCAGGATACAAAGGCACAGATGAAGAAACTTCATGGGTCCTTGCAACAGAACTTAACTACGCTTCAGAACTTGTTCAAGACTTTCACAAGTTGTATCCATTCAAACCTGGACCATTACCCATTCCATAAGCACCTTGCAATTTCTCTTCCGTTCACTCTCGCTCATTCCGTTCATTATCACTCTTTGCATTTCAGTTCCGTTCATTCTGTCTTCAAGTTCAAAAAAAAACAACCCCAATTCTGATTCACTCATTCCAACTTGCAATTCAGCTTCTTCTTTCCATTTTCAAGTTCAACTCTCAGTTCCCACTCCATCATTCCTTATTCCAATTCAACTCTTAATTCTGAACCATTCACTCAATTCATGTTCAAGTCCAGTTCAAAAAAAAATACAATTAAGTCAACCACTCCTATTCTACAATCCTAAATCTATTTCATCCTCAGCCTCATCAAAGGCACTCTTTGGGTTTTCAGACCCCAACACCCAATTCTCCCAAGTTCCCTGCACCCTGGGTGGCTCCTGCAATAAGTCTGCACTGGTGGACCTCTGATAACCTATCTGCGATGACAGGTTCCTTACCTCCACTCGCAAGTCATCATTTGAAATCCTCAGCTCGGCATTCTCATGTCTGCTATCCGCCACTTCCCGACAAAGTTTGTCCATGGACTGCTTGAGCTCTACCAGAGCTGCAGTCAACATGATGACTAGAGAGGGCTGGGGAGGTGCAGGAACAATGAGGGGAGGAGGGGGGATGACCATGGGAGGCGGTGAGGGAAGAGGTGGAGGGGATGGCATAGGTGGTGGTGAAGGAGTAGGAGGAGGAGGAGGAGGAGGAGGAGGAGGAGGGGGTGGAGGGGGTGGAGGCATAGGTGATGACACCGTTATGTGTGGTGTCAGTACCACCATAGGTGGTGAGAGAATGGGCAGTTCAGGAGGTGGGGGGGATGAAGGCTGGGGAGTAGGGGTCCAAGGCTGGAAGAGGGGAGTAAGCATCCTGGGCTAGATCCTTGCCCTTTTCGAAGGTCCTGGCCCATCCGAATCACAAGCTTCAGGCATGCCTTCCCTCGCCCTTTTCTTCCTTGGACTTCCTTCAACTTCACTACTTCTCACCTTTCCCTTCCCTTTACCTTTCCTCTTACTGGTACCTCTGCCTCGTACATTGATCAAACACCCCACACCTTCCTCACTATACCATACACATGCACCCAAATCCAACTCACCATCCCACTTCCTCAGACATGTATTGCGACGCTTGATGCATCGATCACATGGAGTGTCCGATCTACGGCTCTCAATCCAAGGAGTGTCTTCATCCTCCTCGACCAACCTCACATCACGATAGTACATGATGAGGTTGTCAGTGTCATCACCTTGCACTTCAAGGTGAGCATACTAAAGGGAACAACTTGATAAGCAAAATGTTGAATTGCAAAAGAAGGCTTACTTACCTTTGCACTTTTTGAGTGTGAGCCTTCGATCCATGGCACCCTTATGTCAATCGCACCCTGTGCATCTTCTTTGAGTTGCATCCTAGTGCATTCGATGGTGGACAATAAGTAGGGAATGGCACGGGTCACCCACGGGTCAAATGTGGGTGACCCGCACCCGACCCATGAGACACCCGAACCCGTCAACCCATGGGTTTTTTCCCACGGGTCGACGGGTGTCGGGTGCGCGCCGCACCCGCACGCGCCGTACGCGCACGCGACGTATGACACAAATGCGGCGTACGAACGCGCCGTACGCGCGCGCGACATACGACACGAACGCGCCGTACGTGCGCGCGATGTACGACACGAACGCGCCATATGCGCGCGCGACGTACGACACGCACGCGACGTACGACATGAACGCGCCGCACGCGTGCATGTCATACGCGTCAGCGTACGGCGCGTTGGTGTCAGCGCGTGCGCATATGGCGCATTGGTGTCAGCGCGTTCGTGTCGGCGCGTGCGCGTGCAGCGCGTTGGTGTCGGCGCGTGCGCGTACGGCGCATTCGTGTCATACCCGTGCGCGTACGGCGCGGTCGTGTCGTACGTGTGCGCGTGCGGTGCGTGCGTGTCGTACGCGCGTACAAGGTTGAGGCGGCGGGTTGGGCCGGGTCACGGGTGCTCTCGGCTTGACCCGCACCCAAACCCAAGGGCACCCGACCCGGTGACCCGTGCGGGTTACCCTAACCCGTGCGGGTTACCCTAACCCGTGCTATTCCCTAACAATAAGGGGGTAGGAATATTGACGGGATGAAGGTTGTTGAGATAAGACATGATGGGCGAGCTGTACATGCCCATGAGCTTGCAGATATACAAGGGGTTGATATACGAGTCGTCCATTACGATGTCGATGATGGTTACCCCCCAAACTCCCTCACGGCCACTCTTATATGCTTTTGCATTCCCAAACTCCAACGGGTCCACCATTCTAGAACTTCATTTCCGTGGCCTCATGGGACTCAGCCATAAGGGGGGGATACTGTTAGGAACCATACACCGGCATACCCGACTATTCATTTTAGCCCTGTTATGGCCCATGCCGCCAAACAAACCCACATTAAACCCCACAACCACCCGCACCATTTCCGGGACCTTTCTGATCGCTCAAAGACTGAATAACCGATTTCCGGATTCCCGATGCACCATTCCGAGGTTCCGTGTTTCCGAACCTTCGAAGATTCCAAAGTCAAGGTTCCGCTCCTTTGATAGACGACACACAGGATCATTGCGTACCTCACTCCTTTGTTCTTCGTTTTATATTGCCCCTTGTACTCCCTTCCCCCCTTGTCTTTACTCGGTAAAAGATAGTACAAGACTAGATACATGTATATAAGTCACCAGTCGACTGGACTATTTGCCAGTACAAATATCGACTTAATTCTGCGTTGTAGTTTCCGATTAAGTTCCGGTAAACTTTCCGACTCTCCAAAATTAGGGACAGATGATCGAGGAGGGCGCAACACATAAGTTGAAGCCAAGTCCCTGCGACCTCGAACCACTCATACCACCCTATACCATGAACAGCCCCAAGACCCCTGGCATTCCCGACTTCCGTCCGGCTCCGATTCCATTCCCGAGTCCGACCCTTAGTCCCTCTGTCCCCGGAATACGAACCCCCCCCTTCGGAAAACATTCGGAACCCTCTGAAAATCCTTCCGGAAGTCTCTAGCTAAGCGCCGACACGTGGATTTAACAAGCCCCCTCAGCCCACTCACCTATTCAACTATACACCCTCAGCCCATGGACTATATGCACCTCATGTATCCATCTTGGCATCACATGCTCTTGTCAATTCACTCCACTCATTTACATCAAACTCCATATGCTCACAATTCCATCCTGTCTTCATTTACGTTTAATATCCTTCATTTACATTCCACTCTACTTTCATTTATTCACAATTCCGTTCTGTCTCTTATATCCAATCTGCTATTACGTTCCTTAAGATAACTCTATTGGGAATTGGGGTGACACATCACCACCTAATGTCACAGAGGAGATCAAGATTGGGACATAGTATTTCTGTTCTCACTTTTCATGATCCTCGGCTTTCTTATCTATTATAGGAATCTAGTCGACTCCTAGTAGATTTGAAAGTAGTATAAAGATCTTGTACATTCAGTAGTTAAGTCTTCAGTCAGATAATCGACTTTGATTTCGACTAAGCTATTCTTTCTGTCTCACTATTCCAAAATTAAGGACCAGTGCGATCTGGTGGGTGCAACATACAAGTTGAAGCTGTGCCCTACTCTGAACCTCGCCATTATTTATCTTTGGGAGATATTACATTTAATTACGATTATATTATTCCTTTACATCGTAACATTGGAACATTTTATCATTGTTTTATCCTTGGCCATGACCCTATTGTTTTATATTCAATCACTTTCGATTATCTTATTCTTGGCCATATTTCTATTATCTTATTTTCATTGTTCTATTCTCGTTTACATTCCTTTATTATATTCTTGATCATTGTGGACAATACCTCCACATGCTCTCCATACCTTATTGTTCTCCATTCCTTATGCCACCCTGTTCCACATCTTGCTTCTTAAACTATATAAGGAGCACATGTATGTAGATAGTTCTTCTTCTGGATATCAACTTGGCATAAGCCTCCTTGTATTCTCTCCTCCCATCTGAAGTCCTTACTTGGCCAGCACCCTCGGTACCCTCCCAGGTACTTCTTCTGTCTGAAGTCAGTGGCATGCATGGAAAGTAGGGTGCAATACATGAGTACATTGAAGTCAAGCTACCCCAATTGGTCTCCAGGACTTGGCTGATTCCTGCCAACATTGTAAAGCCAGCACTATTGCAATAGTGCTTGGCCCACACATCATCGGCATTCCTGATGCCTGACAGGAGGAGGAAATACAAGGGGCAATAGAAAACAAAGAACAAGGAAGTAAGGTATATGGGAGCCTTCAAGGTGCCTGCCAGAGGGATGGGGTCATGGTACTTCAGAATTGTGGGGTTGTAGAAGAAGCTCGGAATTGCAGAGTGGGATGTGAGGGTCAGTTTTTGATCAACGTGATCAGAAAGTCATCGGAGGTGGGCAGAAATGGTAATGACTGCCAATTAGATTGATCTGGTGCATGGACCATAACAAGAAAGAGTCTAATGTCATATATGTGAACAAAACATTGCTATCTATGGTTGTGCTATGTGTTATAACTAAACAGTTATAGTTCAGTCCTTTGCAATAAAGACTGAAGTGTTGGAAAGTGAAATATAAACTATATATACCCTGAGTGTAAATTCTCACACTGAAATATAGCTGCAGTCTTGAGCATTAGAAAAGATGAAACAACAGAAAAGATATGGATGTCCAGAATGATACTGCCCTCTAGCCTTAAGCTTCACACTATGACACAACTCCCAGTCCTTATTCACAGGTTTTCCTGATGTAAGAGCAACTCTATATATAGAAATATAAACTAAATCCATCTGAGTTACATACCTGGTAAGGAGACTCAAAAAAGAATAGGGTGAGGATCCCTTACCTAAGCATCTAACTATATAGCTAGTGACTGTGACATTAGTAAGTCATGTCACAGTCAATGAAACAAAGACATGTGAGGATTAATCAACAGAGGGGGGAAGGTAGAAAAATAAATAGTGAAAAGAATGGAACATTAATAAACAGGAGGCTGTCCCCTGACAAGTACTCAGCCAAGGTCCTGGTCCTTGGTATAAAGTATATTTGTCTCAGACCAAGTCACCTGTCATAGATAGAGCTAACTTGTCTCAGGCCAAGTCAATTTGCCTTAAATCCCTCTATCTGACCTCAGAACTCTGCCTTTGACCTTGTTGTAGAAATAAGTTACACTTGACACAACATCAGGGGTGAACTACCTATTGCTCCATATGGTTCTCTCACTTAGTCACTCTTTATGCCTGAACTAGAGACTATAAGTAGTTTACTTGTATTATTTGTCACTCTTCAGCTCTTTTGCTGAACTTACAGTATGTTACAGGCTTACCCTTCCAATAGAGTTGTCTTGTCAATAGATCTTAGTCCTCTGGATGCCAGTGAAATACTGCTTGGAAGGCCTGGAGGCCCAGGAGTTGCTAATATAACCCTCAGAGTTGTGGGTGCATGTTTGGATGAGCTGGTTTAGAGTTAATCTGGTATTTGAAATAGGTCATCCTGTCAAGTACATGTACCGAGACCCGGTAATTTGGCAGTGCCAACCAAGCAGTCATCCTATGTCCACATACAAGTGTCCATGCCACATGCATGTCACTTGGTACGCCAGTCTCGGCTCGGCACATCTACCACCCACATTCCCTATCTATTACCCCTCACATACTCTACGCAACTCACCATCCATTAATCCCACCACGCCTACTCCTCATTCCTCAATCCACCTCACCTCAGGACTTCCTGTCCTTGTGTTATCTTCGGTCGCAACCATTGTTTTATAGTCAGGCACCCCCTATTGTCCTATCCTTGGCCATATTTCTATTATTCTATCTTTTATTGTTCTATTCCCATTTGCATTCCTTCATTCTAATTTTACTCGTTGTGGACAATACCCACATGCTCTGCATACCTTATTGTCCCACATTCCTTATTCCACATGTCGCCTCTTAAAACTATATAAGTAGGGCATGCATGTACATATTTCCTCATTCTGGGTATCGACTAGGCTTAGGCCCTTCTACCTTCTCCTCCTCTGTTAAGTCCTCTACTCGGGCTGGCATCATCGGCATCCTCCCGAGTATTCCGTCTGTTACAAATCAGTGGCATGCAGGGAGAGTACACCATGGTTCTGGCGCAAGCTGAAATTCACCTTGCCGAACGGATAGATCCACAACCTGAATTTAATCTTGGCAAAGATTTTTTCAAGCTTTTTTCAAGGTACTTAGACATTATTAAATAAGCCTTGATTCATGCCAACCTTGAAAAAACCTTGAACTGTGAGATTGATTTGAGCTGAACACCCAAGGTATTGTTAGTCTAATATCCAGGTTAAATTTTGCAGTAGGCAATCTTGTGTCAGGCTGTTGTCAAGGTAGTATAAAGAGCTTTTCTATGGGTAATTCTCTTGTATTGAATGTACAGATAATACAAACTATTCTATTGTCAAAGTCTAATGACAATGTAATCTAATGGCATAACAAGCCAACAAAAAGCCCCAGTCAACATACAATTGACAAACCTCATTGCAAGTAGTGCAGCAACCACTGGCAGGTACAGTATTCCCATAGAAAGAGCACAGGGCACATGAGATGTTTCAGTGTGAGGGACATGGGGTGTCAGTGTAAAAGGGGGTGTGTCAGCAGTGGGGTTTGTAGGAGGCAGGAGGATGTACGAGTGTGGATTATGTAATCCTACAAAAAGCAAAATTTCATATTCAAAAAAAATTCAAAACAAGACACATTGATGCAAAATCCCACTCACCAGAGGAGGGACCCAATCCAGGGAGAGAGAGGAGAGATGAAGAAGAGGATTGAGGAAGAGGATGGCTGAAAAAGGGTCAAAAAGCGAAAATTAGTAAACAACAATAGTGAAAACATAATAATAGAACTCACCTAAGTCAGTAGATAACAGAGAAAGTAATATGTGAGAGTGGGAGAGGAGAAAGGGGCAGGATGTAGCTGAAAAAGAGGCAAAAAAAAGGAAAATCAGTATGAAAAATAGACCAAAAAAAGGGAAAATAATGCTTACCAGAGCTGGGGAGACCAATGAGAGCACAGGGGCAGCAGCAGGGCACAGAAGACAGCTATGAGAAGCAGCAGAAGACAGCACAACCTAGCAGATCCCAGAATCCCAGAAGAATAGAGCAGAAAGAGAGGAGAACCCAGCAGTAATAACTCAGGAGAGAAGCAGCAGAGACCCAGAATGCCAGAAGAGATAGAGGAATGTTACCAGCAAAGCAGCCAGCAGGTGGGGGGAAGCCATGCATGAGTTTGAGGTGTGTGAGTTTGATTTGAGGCAGTTGTTGAACCAGTCACATGACCTAGGGTCACCCTTATACCACCTTGCCTTTTGAGAGTAAATAAGCAGGTGGGGGGATTGCCGTGCATGAGTTTGAGGTGCATGAGTTTGAGGTGTGTGAGTTTGAGACACGTGAGTTTGGTTTGAGGCAGTTGTTGAACCAGTCACATGACCTAGGGTCACCCTGATACCACCTTGGCTTTTGAGAACAAATATACCTAATGTCAACATTTATATTTCATGATTTCAACCTTTTTTCAAGCTTGAGAGTCGACCTTGAAAAAAGCAGAATCCAACCCCTGACCAGGGTTCCAGATTAGGCTAAACTCTGGAATTTTACCCAAGGTTATTTTCAGCTCTGGCCTGAACGGTGGTGTAGGGTGCAATGCACGAGCACATTGAAGCCAAAGCCACTACTTCTGGCCCATAGGACTTGGCTGTTCCCATCCGACACCTCGGCATTCCCGAAGGATCTTTGGGGGCTGGAAGGAGTTTGACCACATTGAAGACAGGGTGGAGACAAGATAGGGATTGTGGAAGTCAGAGTCTGTAGGCATGTCTACCCACTTTTCATTGAATGGTGTAAGGTCCCAAGTATCGGTGGCTCAGTTTCTGCTAGGGCTGCTTTGTTCAGATGTCCAAGGCATCCAGGTACACTCGGTCTCCTGTTTGGTACTCTGGTGCAGGGGTTCGGCGTTGGTTGTAATATCATGCCATATCGTCCTTTGCTTTTGCCAGTGCTGACTTTGCTTCCTCTAGCGACTGCTCCATTCGGTCTTTGAACTCATTTACTGTCTCCATTTGTGACTTTGGCTGTTGTGGTTCAAAGCCCATCCATGGGTGTCGTCCCATGTCTAACATGAAGGGAGTTTGCTGTGTGGCAGAGTGTACGTGATTGTTGTACCGGAATTCTGCCATTGGTAAGAGCTCGTCCCAGTCATCCTGTCGTTTGTTGACAAATACTTGGAGGTACTGCTCCAGCTCTTGGTTGACATGTTCCGTCTGTCCATCTCCTTGTGGGTGGTAGGCTGTTGTTGCTGCAAGCTTGATACCCAGGAGTTGATAGAGTTCGCAGGTGAACTCCAAGATGAACTGAGGACCTTGGTCCGAAACCACTTGTTTTGGAAGTCCATGTAATTTCCATGTGTGTCAGATAGAGTCGTGTGGCTCCTAATGCCGTGATAGTAGTGTTTGTGGGGAGGAAGTGTGCTCTTTTGCTCACTGAGTTGACTACATTCATGACTGCATCGTGTCCATGGGCATCTGGCAGTTCTACTATAAAGTCTATGCTGATAGTGTCCCACTGAGCCTCGGGGATGGGGAGTGGTTCTAATTCTCCCATCGGAGGCTGCCTCCGGATTTTGGTCCGTATGCATGAGTTGCAGGTTTTCACATACTGTCCCACATATCGTGACATCTGGGGCCACCAGTAGTTCCTGGAGATTAGTTCCAGTGTTTTCCATCTCCCCGCATGCCCAGCTATTTGCATGTCATGGTGCTGAGAAACGATGCATCTCCGAAGGTCTGGATCATTTGGGACGTAGATCCTCCCTCGGAATTAGAGGAGGCCGTCCTGTTCCATCCACTCAGCAGATCGTACCGATTTGGCATGTCCTCGTTGGAGTTTTATGATAGCCTTGGCTACTGGATCTTCTGGGCCTGAGGTCCGAAGCTTCATTTGTATGTCCAGGAGGATGTCTCTTTCTTCTCCAACAACCGTAATCCCTTCCAGAGCTCGGATTGTGAACAGCTCCGGTCGGAGGAGGACTATGTTCTCATTGTCCTCTGACCCAGATCCATGGTCCAACCTTCTGGAGAGTGCATCTGCCTTGCCTATGCTTTGTCCCAGTCGGTGATTGTCAGGCTCCGGACATACTGACAGGCCTCGGGAAAGCCGAAGGGGTTGGACGGGTAAAGGCCAAGTCCTGCAGGCTAGAAGTAGTGGCATGGCTTCAACGTGCTCGTGCGTTGCGCCCTACTTCCCATGCGTGCCACCGATTTGGGACAGAGGGATACCTGGGAGAGTGCCAAGAGTGTCGTCCCAGGTAAAGGACTTGGGACAGGAGAAGAGGACAAGAAGGCGTAGACCTAGTTGATTTCCAGAACAAAGAACCATCTACATACATTGGCTACTTATATAGGCTAATAAGTGAGATATGGAACAGAGTGGCACAAGGAATGGAGAACAATAAGGTATGAAGAATCATGTGGAGGTATTGTCCACAATGATCAGGAATAGAACAAGGAATGTGGACAACAATAGAACAATAAAGTATGGCCGAGGACAAAAGAGTGAGTGAGAATAGAACAATGGGAGTGGCCGAATATAAAACAATAGGGCCACTGCTGAGTGACAACAAAGAGTGAATGTCCTGAGGGTAAACAGGCAAGGGAAAGGACAGGGAATAATGAAGAATAGGAGGGTGGGATAGGGATAATAAACTGAATGATGAACCAAATGTACCGAGCTGAGGCCACATACTGATGAGGGATGATATGGGTAAGGGTTGGTTGGTCGGTACTGCCGAGTAAATCAGAGCATGGTATTGTGGGCTTTACAGTGATAGAGTGTGAAGTCGAATCGAGATAGGAAGAGGGACCACTGGGCCTGTCTCCGGTTCAGCTTTTTCGAAGTTTGGAAGTATTCCAGATTCTTGTGGTCTGTCCAGACCTCAAACCGGAGTTGTGTCCCTTCTAGAAAGTGCCGCCATTCTTCCAGAGCTCAGATGATGGCCAACATTTCTTTGTCATGGATTTCGTAATTTCTTTCCACTGGACTTAGGCTTTTTGAAAAGAAGGTGATCGGGTGCCACAACCCATCCTCTGGAGATTGTTGTGAGATGGTGGCCCCCATGGCAAAGTCCGAGGCATCCGCTTCCACTCTATACACTTGGGAGTCATCCGGGAATGTCAGTATCGGTGCCAAGGTGATAAGCTTCTTAATCCTTTGGAGTGCTGCCTCCTCCCCCTCTCCCCACTTCCATGGTTCCCCTTTCTTGGTGAGATCGAAGAGTGGTCGAGCATGAAGGGAGAAGTCCTTGATGAAGCATCGGTAGAAATTTGCAAATCCGAGGAATGACTGGACTTCCTTTCGATTCTTCGGAGTTGGCCACTCCATCACCCCTTGGACTTTGACAGGATCCATCTCGACCTTCCCTTCTGATATGATGAGTCCTAGATACTGGATCTGAGTTCTTTCGAACTCGCACTTCTCCTTTCAGAGATAAAGCTTGTGTTCTCGGAGTCGTTCCAACACCTGGCATGTGATCCTTCGGTGTTCGGTCAAAGTCCGAGAATAGATGAGGATATCATCAATGTATGCACAGACAAGTCCTGCTAAGATAAGGTCTTGAAAAATGTCATTCATCATTGTTTGAAAAGTGGCTAGGCTGTTTGTGAGACCAAAGAACATCACCAGTGGCTCAAACAGTCCTCGGTTTGTCCAAAAGGCAGCCTTCCACTCGTCCTCTTCCTTTATTCGGATGTTGTTGTACCCCTATCGGACATCCAGTTTTGTGAAATATTTGGCTCCTCTGAGCTGATTCACTAATTCTGGAATGAGAGGGAGTGGGTACCGGTTTTTTACTGTCATTGCATTCAACTTTCAGTAGTCCTGGATGAGCCGGAGGGATCCTTCTTTCTTCTTGATGAAGAATACCGGAGATGCCATCGGGGATTTGGAAGGTCGGATTCGTCCAGTCCCAAGGTTTTCTTGAATGAAGGCATCCAGCTCGGTCTGTTCTAATGGGGACATGGGATACACCTTGCAGTTGGCTGGACTGGACCCTAGTTCGAGTTCAATGTCCCAAATCTTCCTATCTGGGAGCTCATCGAAGGATTCTTTGGCAAAGATGCTCTTGAAATCTCGGAGATATTTGGGGATTTCCACCTCTATTCGGACATTTTTGTAATGAGTCTCTGCCAACCTCTGGGAGGTAGTCTGTGCAACTTGGACATGTTCTTCCTCCAGTGGGAGTATCACACACATCACTCTGTCCCCGGGTTCTAACTCATCCAATGGATCTTTCTCTTCCTCACTCCCCCCACCTGCTTCCATACTTCCTTCCTCTGGACCATCCTCTTCCAGGAGCTTTGGAAATGGGCTGATTCGACACTCTCAGATCTGCCTTTTCAACACTTGTTCTTTCCTTCGTTTGTCTCGTATTTCGGCTTGGCAGGTGAGACATTTTGCCAGACACTGGCTCATTTTAACAGTCCGAGCTTGCCAGTCAATCTCGGGGTTATGTTCTTCCAGCCAGGTAAAACCCAGGATAAGGTCTTGTTTTCCTAAGCTGGTGACCGCAAATGTGGTACGTTCTATATGTCCATCTACTCGGAGGATCACATCAACGACTTCCCTGATGGCTCCGGCCTCGTTCGGTGATCCATCCATATTGTAAACCGGGATAGGTCTCTGTAATTTCTGAGTGGTGAGATGGTGTCACTCTACATATCCTCGGTCCATGAATTGTCCAGTGGCCCCACAATCCACAAGAGTGGGTCCTGACTTGACTTCTGCTGTGTCCGTTGTTTGGATCTCTACCTTGATCATTAACGACTTCAGACTTGGGGTGGTGGCAACCACATACTTCTTCGGAAGTCGTTTTTCCCATTTTTGGAGCCATATCTGAGATTGTTTTGGTGGAGCCTCTGATGTTTGTGTGTCTTTGGATGGCTGCTCCTCTGGAAGGAAAGGTGCAATGGTCACATCACATTCTTCTTCCAGATACGAGAACCTATTATGTACAGGCAGTGGGGGCACATGATTCACCCACTGCTGGCCCCAAAACCCTCTTCTTCCTCTTTCCACCGTTCCACTTCCTTGGAGTTTTTTGGTACTTCTGTCAATGCCACTTCTGATGTTCCTGCAAGGTTTAGAAGTTCCAGAAGTAGCTCCAACTTTACTTCCATACTCATAGTTTGGATATCAAAGGACAGCGGGCAGTCTCGTGTATAGTGTCCAGGTTTTCGGCATCGGTGACAAACTCCTAGGGTGGAACCTTTTGCTCGGGTCCATTCTACTTCTATCGGGGTCAGAGCTTCCTTTGGCGCATTCGGTGGTGGCATGGGAGTTCATCGGGGTGGTTCTGGGAAACAAGGGGATAATATTGGCATCTTCGGAACTCCGGGGACTAATCTGGGAGGCATGCCGTTTGATCGTGCAGAGGTCTGAAGTTGGCCACGATAAGCCTCTGTGAATGCTTTGTTGGCTTCTTGGTCCCATGCAACCCTTCGTGCTGCCTCATACCATCCCTTGGGGTCGTCAAAGCTCGGAGTTCCACTCCCCAGGAGTGCAACCTTTGTCTGTATTCCTGGTTTGAGGCCTCGGCGGAACTTGATCATGATCATCTTATCATCGTGGTATTCTGCAAGATCCACCAGCTCTGCGAACCGGTCAATGTATTCTTCTACGGAGTCTTTGCCTTGGTACCAGCCCGTCCCTTCTAGTCATGTGAGGGTAGAGAGTTGTTCATTCTTCGGGCAGAAATTTCGTACAAAGTCCGACTCGAAGGCTCTCCAGTCCAAGTAGTATGGATGTCCAGTCCTCTTACTTCGGAGTATTTTGTTTGCAAAGCAGGCCGCTCTGTCAGACTTGAAGTAGGAGAGAGCCCAGTGTATCCGAGACTGGCTGTTAGGAAACTGATCTCCGCAGATTACGAAGTAAATGTTACAGGAGTTGAGGAAAGCTCTCCCTTTCTCTCTATCTCCATCAAAGTTAGATGGGGGTGCGGGCCTGACTCTGGAGTTTCCTTGCAAGACAGCGGTATTCTGTGTGTCTGAAAAACATGCACTTGGAGTTGGGTCATCTTCTAAATTTTTGGGGTTTAACCCCTGGTGCACTGGGTCATTCAGTTTGGCCATGATTGCCCTAAGGGCTTCGTTTATTGTGGCATTTGCTGTTTGGTTTTCCACCAGCTCTTGCTCTAACCTTTGCAATCATTCCTCGGCATTCATGTCAAAGGTGAGACTAGTGGGGATACCTGTGGCTATAACTATAGAGGAGGGGGAGTCCGGTGTCAGGTATGTGTAGGAGTTGGTACTCTCCAAGTCACTTTGGTTGAGTCCAAAACCACCTATGACTGTGTTGCAGTGCAGCTCCTGGTCCTTATTGGAGAGACTTTCCTGCTGTAAGGGCAACCCTCTTGCAGCCTCTCAGAGGTGTCTCGGAAATGAGCTAAGCAGGGGGAATCCAAAGGTTTTAATTATTTACTACTACCTAAATACATGTGGAGTCCTCACCTAAGCAGGGGGAATCCAAAGAGGAAAGTCTAAGGATCCCACTGCTGGTGTGCCCCTTTTATACCCTTTATGCGAGTGGTCTGTGCACTAGTTTACAAATCAATACATCGGAGTTTGTAGAGCCAACTTCCTGGTACTAAGTCCAAGGCTCAGGCATTCACTCCGGGTTCTAGTCATCATGTTTCAAGATCATTCCTGTCTCCACTTGGTGGTTTCTGGGTGTCTTAGCCTCGGAGTTGATCGGAGTTTGGAGTAGGACTTCGGACCTGTATTAAACATTGGAGCCGGTCGGAGTTTGAAATGGCACTTTGGACTTGGATCAGGCATTGGAGAGGGTCGTCCCCTGATAACTAGTAGTTTTGGGAGATGAGCTCAAGGGTCTTCCAATGGCCAGGGTGTCTGGCTATCTTAGAGTCATGGTGGTGGGCTACAATCTGTCACCGGAGGCCTCTCACATCTGGGACATACACCTTGCCTCGGAAGGTCAACAGCCCATTGGTCTCCGTTCATTCAGCCAAAACTAACGATCTTCCTCCTGCTTCTTGTAACTTCCGTACTGCTTCTGCCACCTTGTCCTTGTCCTCTAGCATCCCTTCACCCAGCACCTTCTCCAGTTCTTGGATGATCTCCTGCTTCTCTCCTTCCAGTGCTACCCCTTCAAGTGCCCACATCATGAACAGCTTGGGCTGGAGCAGGACTAGGTTGCTGTTGTCAGCAGTTCCCAAACTGTGGTCTGACCAGGGCAATAGTACATTGGACTTCCCCATTGTCACTCTGGGCCAGTGCTGCAGATCAGAGTTGAAATGCAAGAGATAGAGGGACCAACAGGCTTGTTGTCAGTTTAACTTTTTCAAAGACCGGAAGTATTCTAGATTGTTATGGTCCATCTGGATTTTAACATGATGTTCAGCACCTTTGAGGAAGTGCCTCTACTCTTCTAAGGCCCAGATGATCGCAAGCATCTGTCAAGTGCACACACCAAGTATCCAGTGACTAGGCAGTGCTGACCAGATGATTAGTCTAATTCCATGTTCAAGTGACCAATCCACACATATGTCACTTGTTAGTCTCGGCTTGGCACATTCACCATCTATATTCCCTATTCCTATCCCTCATCCACTCTTCCCCACTCATTATCCATTAATTCCCACCCCATTTATTCCTTATTCCTTGGCCTATTCTACTTCAGGACATTTTACCATTGTTTTATCTTTAGCCATGACCCTATTGTTTTATATTTGGTCACTCTCTATTATCCTATTCTTGGCCACATTTCTATCATCCTATTTTCATTGTTCTATTCTTGTCCACATTCCTTATTCTATTCTTGATCATTGTGGACAATACCTCCACATTCTCTTCATACCTTATTGTTCTCCATTCCTTATTCCACATCTCGCTTCTTAATTTATATAAGTAGCAAATGCATGTAGATAGTTCTTCACTCTGGATATCAACTTGGTTTATGTTCTCTAGTCTTCCCTTCTCCCATCTGAAGTCCCTTACTCAGGCCAACACTCTCAGCACTCTCCTAAGTTTTCTTTCTGTCCAAATTAGTGGCATGCAAGGAAGAGCAGGGTGCAATGCATGAGTATGTTGAACCCTGATTGGTCTGCAGGACTTGGCCGATTCCCACTAGCATCATCGGCATTACTGATACATAATAGCATCTCCTTATCATGGATCTCATAGTTCCTTTCTACCAGGGAGAGGCTTTTTGAGTAGAAGGCAATCGGGTGCCACTTGCCATCCTTGGGCAATTGCTGTGAAAGGACTACTCTTGTAGCAACATCGGAACTATCCACTTCCACTTGGTAAGGCTGGCTATCGTCGGCAAACCTGAGGACGGGTGCCGTTGTGAACCTCCTTTTAAGCTCTTTGAAGGCCACCTGCTCTGCATCCCCCCACCTCCACTTTGTGTCCTTCTTCACAAGCTCAAACAATGGCCTGGCATGGTGGGAGAACCTTTCAATGAATCTCCAGTAGAATTTAGAAAAGCCAAGGAAGGCTTGGACCTCTTTTTGGTTTGACAGAGTCAGCCAACCTGTGACACCCTCAACCTTGACCAGGTCCATCTCCACTTGCCATGGGATATGATGAGGCCCAAGTATTCAATCCTTGTTTGTTCAAACTCGCATTTCTCTGGCCCAAGATAGAGCTTGTGAGCCCTTAATGGTTCAAGGACCTCCCAGGTGACCCGTTGATGCTCTTTGAGAGTCTTGGTGAAGATGAGGATGTCGTCCAAGGATGTTGTCCAGGTACACACATATGTGCCCCTCCATGACAAGGTCCTGAAAGATGTCACTCATCATGGTCTGGAATGTCATGGGGCTGTTGGTGAGGCTGAAAAACATGATGAGGGGTTCGAAGAGCCCTCGGTTCGTCCAGAATGCTGCCTTCCACTCGTCTCCTTCCTTAATCTGAACATTGTTGAACCCCCATTGCATGTCCAACTTGGTGAAGTACTTGGCCCCTCGAACTTGTGCAATGAGTTCCCTGATGATGGGGAGGGGGTATTGATTCTTCACCATCATCGCATTGAGCACCTAGTAATCCTGGACCAACTGAAGGGAGCTGTCCTTCTTCTTAATGAAGAATACAGGGCTTCCTATAGGGGATTTCAAGGGCCAGATACGACCCATGCAGAGGTTCTCTTGCAAGAACTCATCTAGTTCCCACTGCTTGCTTGGGGAGAGCAGGTCCACCTTGCAAGCCAAGAGCTTTGCACCCGGTTCTAGTTTGAATGTGTGGTCCCATGTCCTCTGCTCAGGAAGGGAATCAAAAGACTCTTTCTCGAAGAGGTCACTAAAGCCCTGGAGATAGGGCAGGATTTTCCCTTCTCTCTGGGAGGAGTACTCTGGAGGGCTCGTTTGGCCAGTTGTTGCATGGTGGTGGCTGTGGCAATGGTCAAAATTGGGACATTCAGTGGGGCTATGGTTGTGAAGAGATGATCACCTGGTTCAAGGAAGGGCCCACCATTGTCAGCACCTTTGTAATCCTCCAACTTGTCGACCATCATGCATGGCAAGGAACCAGCCCAGAGAGCCTAGATCATCATTTCCTTTCAGCATTCCTTCTACAACTTAGCTCGGCAGGTGTGACACTGGGTGGGGCACTGACTCAGCATGACCTCTTGTGTTTGCCAGTTGACCTCAGGATTGTGATTGTGGAGCCAAGGGTAGCCGAGGATCATCTTGTGCTTCCCAATTGGTCACAGTGAATATGGCTCGTTCTGAGTGGTCATGGTAGTATAGGATGATATTGACCACATGCCAAATTGCTCCTCCTTCATTCAGGGTGCCATCGACATTATACACCGGTGTGGGTTGAGTCAATGGGTGCATGGTCAATCTTTTGGCAACCACAAACTTTTGGTCTATGAATAGTCTGGTGGCCCCACTGTCTAGGAGAGTGGTTACACCTTTAACCTTAGCTATGTTAGTAGTTTGTATCTCTACCTTGAGGTTCAGTGAGTTTGGCGAGGGGGTGGATGCTACTACATATTGTTTTGGGAGAGTACATTCCCAAGGTTTTAACCTAGGGAGGGAAGATGGGGGTTTCGGCAGAATTGACTTGGGAGTGTCTTCATCATTTGCGGCTGAGGCACCATCATCTGAATACTGGGTTGTATTTTCCATATCAGTGTCTATAGACAGAGTGGAAAAATAATTAAACAAGGGCAGCAAGGGCACATCCTTCACTCGCTGCCTTGGGAAAAATCCTCCAATTCCACTTCCTCATCCTCTTTGGTCTCAGTGGTCTCTCAAAGGTCAGCAGACACCATCCAATACTCTAGTATCTCTTCACATTCCTCCGACATCATCAAGCACACATCGTATGCCTGGGGGCAATCTCAAGTAAAGTGGCCAGCCTTTTAACATCACCGGCATATAAGGGGCAGAGCGTACTGTCATTTGGCTGCATCGATGTCCATCGGCATGGGCCCCAAGGGCAGGATTGAAGGAAAGGGAGCCAATGGTACTCTAGCGAGTGCAGGAGCAGCTTGCCTAGCCAGGGGTTAAACAAGCCTTCAGTTAGGCTGTGGTACAGGGGTGTGCAATGACAGGACAATGACAGGAGTCGGGGTCCCTGAAAGGCTTCATTCACCACATGTGTAAGAGCTACCACTCGTGCGGCGGTATACCATGCCGAAATGTCATCATCCTTTGGCCTCCCATCTAGCATCAGTGCAATATGGCTCTGGATTGTAGGGTCGGGGCCTCACCAGAACTTCATAACGATAGATTGCCCATCCATATATTCAGCTTTTTTGACTAGGTCCTCGAATTGGTCAATGTACTTGTCAACCAAGCACTTGCCCTGATGGTACTGTTGCAATTCTAATTGATTTGCCATGTTGGTGGCTTTGTGCAGGGGGTAGAAGTGTTGTCAGAAGGCTTCAGTAACAGCCTTCCAGTTGGCATAGAGGGGCCTGCCTGTCTTTGCCTTGTGAGCAAACACCCAACCGGAGAAGGTTCCAGCTCTCCTGGTCTTCATGAAGGATATTGCCCAGAGGATCTGGGACTGCTTGTTGGGGAAGTTGGCAATGCAGACGCCAAGGTAGAGGGTACAGGACTGCATGAATGCTCGTCTGTGTGTGTGGTCGCTATCAAATTTGGAGGGCTTGGTGGGCTCTACCATCTGTTTTGCAGGCTGCTGAGAGTGGCAGGTTGAGAGGCCTGCTACTAGGTTCATAGTAGTTGCCTGCAGCATGTTCAACCTTGCCTCTAGATCCTGATTTTCTCTCTTCTCTCTCAGCAACTCCTGTTCTATGCCGACTAGTTGGTCTAGCAATTCTTGAGCTGACGGTAAATCCATAAGGGATAGGGTAAAATGAGAAGGGGCTGCCATTGTCATTGCTTCCAAAGGAATTCAATTTGGAGTCAGACGATGAGGCAGCTGGTACTTGTGGGAGAGAGTTTTCTACTATAAGGGCAACCTAAGCATGTGTTCTACCCTCAGATGGCACACTGGTGAAGGGGGATCCAAAGAGAAAACTCTAAGGAACCTTTCACCCACTAACTACAAGTATATAAGTGCTGTCGTCATGGCGCTCCATATTATGCCAGGCATCACTCTCTGTATCGATTGGGAAGGAGCCAGGACCCTGGTATAGCCAGCAACTGATGAGGGCATAGCCGATAGCCATAGTTGGGAGCTGCAGTTGGTGCCTACTGATGATGGCCACCAGCTGTGACACCCACTCAGTGAGTATCCCATTTGGGATAGATGGGAGTGGGCTGAACAATTCTCAGTCAGCAGGTATGGCCCTTGGATGGCAGAGTGTCAGTTGGGACCTATTATTGGGGGTTCCCCTGACAGAGAGAGAGAGAGAGAGATTCAATTATAGTGCTTGAAGCACAAGGGCTTATGGTGCACTCTAACTATAAAAAAATAGTACTGTGTGAGAGATAGTTTTCTACTAGAAACTGTGGCAGATAGAATACATGATGTGAAGAAATATGACAACTGGGTTTTGTAAGTATAAGGGAAAAAATGAGACCCCATTTATTTCTGTGGTATGCCAGCAAGTTGCCAGAACATCACAGATGGCTCATGTCCAGTCCAAAATGGGTGGGCCAGGATTGGCAGTGCAATGGGTATTTTGGTCAATGTGTTTTGTGGAAACATCACACATCAGGGATTAGGGTGTCAAGTAGTGATCAGGTGCAACTAGTTTAGAGTGTGTTGTTGGCCAGATTAGGCCTCAAAAAGGGGACCTTCCTCAGCAAGTTTGCATGCATGGTGGTCCAAGGCCACTTTGCACATTGGACATTTGTGGGTTGTTGCTGCATAAGCTCCAGTACAGACAGCATATCTCAGTGTGATGTGTTGACACAGTATGGGCTTGTTGCATTTTTCTTTATTGGGACAAAGGAAATCTTGTGTTATGTGTTTACCTAAGCATTGTCCACAAGATGTTGTCTTCTTGCAGAGCCGTGCAAAGTTGTTAAGTACACATACTGAGTGTCCGGTAACTCAGTATTGCTGTCAGGGGACAGCCCCTTGCCTACTAATATTTATTCCTTTCCCTGTATATCCTTCTTCTCTTGTGGATTCTTTAGTTAATCCTTCTGTTTTCACTGACTGTGACATGACTTACTCATGTCACAGTCACTAGCTATATAGTTTTGCTGCTTAGGTAAGGGATCCTCACCTCATTCTCTTCTGGATCCCCTTACCAGGTATGCACTGATATTGTACTTAGTCTCCTTTAATATATATTCACTTCTGGATCCCCTTACCAGTGTCTGATTGGCTCTATGGGTAGGCCTTAGGGTTTGAGTCCCTGAGTCAGGCCTAGGGGTAGTGGAAACTTTGAAGGATGACTGAGAATTTTATATATGCAGAGCATGTGGGAGTATTGTCCACAATGATCAAAAATAGAATGGATGAATGTAAATGGGGATAGAACAATGAAAATAGAATAATAGGAATGTGGCCAGGGATAGGACAATAGGGAGTGACTGACTATAAAACAATAGGGTGGTGGCTGAGGATAAAACAAGGACAGGATGTCCTGAGGTAGGGCGGGTGTCAAGCCCACAATACTATGCTCTGATTTACTCGGCAGTACCGACCAACCAACCCTTACCCATATCATCCCTCACCAGTGTGTGGCCTCAGCCCGGTACATTTGGTTCATCATTTGGTTCATTATCCCTATCCCACCCTCCTATTCTTTATTATTCCTTTATTCCCTGTCCTTCCCCTTGCCCATTTACCCTTGGGACACTCACTATTCATTGTCACTCGGCAGTGGCTGTAGGGTGCAAACTTGCATCTCACCCCTGAGAGACCAATCTCAATATATTGTATTTATATATTGATTTTGGTATCACTCTGTGCACTTTTGAATTCTAAAATTTCCTCTCATTTATTTATATTTTTACCCTCACTATTGAGGGAGTTATTCGTTCTTTTCTATGTACGCTACTTACGGGCGCTTACCCATGCACGACGCGACGTGCGTGGCCAGCTCCCTGGATTTGGAACCGGCGGCCTGGCTCAAACCTTCGATAGGGTCAAAGGCCGGTTGCAGGGTATATGCGAGTGAAACACAACCCGCGCATGCCTCCCTCCTCAGTTGTTGACTAGACTGAGGAGGTGAGTTGTATAATATTATGTACAAAGCCTCAGGGCTAATTTCTCTTATATTTCTTTTGTAAGATAAATAAAATAGGTATATTATCCGAATATACATATAGTTGTTGACTACACTGAGGAGATAAATAAAATAGATTGGCTATAAATTCTTCAAACCTACTGCAATTCACTCATAATCTCATCAGTGGCCCTATTGTTTTATGTTCGGCCACTCTCTATTGTTCTATTCTCACTCACTCTTTTGTTCTCAGTCATGCCTCATTGTTCTATTCTTGTCCACATTCCTTGTTCTATTCTTGATCATTGTGGACAATACCTCCACATGATTCTTCATACCTTATTGTTCTCCATTCCTTGTGCCACTCTGTTCCACATCTCACTTATTAACCTATATAAGTAGCCAATGTATGTAGATGGTTCTTTGTTCTGGAAATCAACTAGGTTTACGCCTTCTTGTCCTCCCTTCTCCTGTCTAAAGTTCTTTACCTGGGCCGACACTCTCGGCACCCTCCCGGGTATCACTTCTGTCCCAAATCAGTGGCATGCATGGGAAGTAGGGTGCAACACATGAGCACGTTGAAGCCAAGCCACTATTCCCGGCCTGCAGGACTTGGCCACTCCTCGGCATTCCCGGAGCCTGACAGCGGGTCAAGGAATAAGGAATGGATGGGGTAGGATTAATGGATGGTGAATGAGGCAGAGTGGACGAGGGGTAGGGATGGGGAATGTGGATGGTGGATGTGCCGAGCCATGACCGGCATACCAAGTGACTTGTATGCGGCTTGAACACTTGTGTGTGGGCATAGACTGACTGCTCAGTCAGCACTGCCGAATTACCAGAATCTCAGTACATGTACTTGACAAAGCCTCCTTGTCCTCTCTTTCCTCCCATCTGAAGTCCTCCCTTGGGCCAGCACCCTCGGTACCTACATGGGTACCCCTTCTGTCAGAAATCAGTGGCATGCACGGAAGGTAGGATGCAACACATGAGTACATTAAAGCTAGGGAATAGCATGGGTTAGGGTAACCTGCACAGGTCACTGGGTTGGGTGCCCTTGGGTTTGGGTGCAGGTCAAGCCAAGAGCACCCGTGACCCAGCCCAACCCACCGCCTCAACTATGTATGCACGTACAACATGCACACGCACACGTATGACACCAATGTGCCATATGTGCATGTGCCAACACCAACGCACCGTATGCACATGCGCTGACACTAACATGCCATATGCGCACATGTGGACACCAATGTGCCATACATGACAAATGCGACATATGTGCACATGACATGACGAACACGACATACGTGACATATGTGCACATGATGCGACGAATGTGATGAATGCAACATACACGATGTACACACATGCGATGAACATGACATACGTGACATACACACACATGTGATGTATGCACATGCGCCGCATGCGTGTGGGTGCGGCATGCACCCTACACCTGTTGACCCATGGGAAAAAACCCATGGGTTGATGGGCTTGGGTTTCCCATGGGTTGGGTGTGGGTCACCCACATTTGACCCGTGGGTGACCCGTGCCATTCCCTAGTTGAAGCCAAGCCACCCCAATCAGTCTCCAGGACTTGACCAATTCCTGGTGGTATTGTCGGCATTTCGGATGCCTGACAAAAGTGACCAAATCGATGACAATTATAGCATTACAGTGGGTGATGTAGGAATTTAGTTGTCAGGTGGAGGTGACCCCGGAATGCAATGTGATAGCTGATGCAGCTATTGGAAACTTGAGCATCCATAGAGAAGAGAATTATAGACATGTGTGTTTTAGTTTGCTAATTTTTCCATGGGTGGGAGAGAAGTTCAATCTGTTGGAGTGTCAAGGGGTGAGTGATGATGTGGTCGTTCTGGTTAATGAGAGAGATAACATCAGAGCTGTCTCATGAGGTGTCAAATGTGGTAGGAATACCATGAACAATGACTGGGAAAGTCTTTGGGGCAACAGAGAGCTGATCAGAGAATTTGGGGAGCCAGTGGTGTGCTGTGAAGGTAAGATATATTTGTTCAGCTTCACTGCAAGTTGCAATCCAAATATCCCCACTCTGGTGTCAACCTGCAGCATGGATTCATGGTGGGATGTTCTCTATGTCCTCATTCCCATCTGCATCTGGTGTGTATGATCTTGTTTCAAACCAACAATTGGCATCTTCAATGGCTCTGGCAATTTCCTCTCCTAGCTCCTTGTCAGACAGGCATGAGAGCACCGGATTGTTGTGATCAGATTGCATGAGTGTGTGGTCAAATCACATATTACAGAATGGTGTTTTAGGCTTGGGAGTTAGCTGTGGGGCTGGCAGAGTGGGTGAGGTAAGGATGGCTGCATAGGTGTGTTTCCCAGTGGGTTGCATGGTGTTTGGAAGGCCTAAGTGGGTGGAGATGGCATCCAGATGCTTATATACTTTGGTCAATTGTAGGTCATGTGAATCTATGAGTGTCAATTGGACTGTGGAAATGAGGTTGCAGCTTTGGTGCAGGGCATCAAGAGAGATTGTCACTGTTTTAGCAGTCTTGGTCTTAGGGAGAGCAATTCCATATATCAGAGTACTAAGCTGTTCAAGTATGGTAGCTAAAGATGCTGCAGTAGGCTGTCCTGGGAGTTCAATGGGCAGCGGTGGTGGTGGTTGGACCATGGGAGCCATCGGAATCATCCTGAGCACACTCAGACTGGATGGGTGCCAGTTCGAGATGTCAGTGAATAGATGGAGCGTGTAGTTCAAACGCGTTGAGTGTTCGAATATAGGGTGAGTGCGCCCTGACGACGGTGGTGGTCGTAGTTCAAGGTCCTCTCCCCGCACATCACTGAATTGAAGTGTGTGCAAATCGAAGTAGGTGAATGGCAATTTGCAACTGCGGAGATTTCAGATTTAGCGATAGGTCGAGTTTTGTGGACATCCGCAACGTCTGCTGTGCCGGTCATTTACTAATCGATCACGAGGCTGAATTATCTAGGGTTCGAATTTGTCCGATGGTCGGTGGTAATTCTAGATCTAGATGATAATCAGAGCACAGGTTATCAGCGCCAAAAGCTGTTTGGAGGTGGCTACGCAATGTTGGTGCCCACATGTCACATATAACAAATATTAATAAATTGGAATTCGGCCTACACCAGGCCGGGAAATTATTGCTATTTCTGTCAAGTTTGGTCAACAAATGGTCTCGGGTATACATTACAATAATCTAACCACGTTTAAGTATGTGCATTTCCCCGCGCGTTCTTAGGTTATTCGGGGCTCAACCTTCAGCATTACTACAAGGGGTATTATTAGTCAAGGCTATCGTATTTCGAGATCTCGTTTCTTATTAAGGGATAGCATTTGCAGGTCTCAGAGGGTAACATATATCAAGAACAAAGACCTAAACCATCATTAATTTCTCACCGAATAACGTCACCGAATAAATACGTTCTGCCAGATATACCCGAGATCAAGTGTTAACAATGAATGACCGCCGTAATAACAAGCAATTGAACCACTACAGTCTTACACAGAGAGTTGGAGAGGTCAGGAAATTTGAAGGGATTCTTACAAACATTACACAGGTTTACAAGGCGAGGATCTTCCAGCGTGCATGAGCAGGAAGACAATGGGTCCAGAGAAGCCAAAACTGCCATCAAAAGACGAGCAATCGTGAGTACATATACAGCTCTTTTCCGGTAACTTACATTGAACAACAAATATGACAAGCTGTCTTCTTGGGATTCTCGAAGGCTATAGTATCGCAAACCAACGAAGGTCCCAAGGCAGCAAAACGCACTGAAAGTGAGAGGACCGAGTAGCCAGCACGTTCCTAAAATGAC
>QLPI01002159.1:0-15163 GCA_003314275.1 Chroogomphus rutilus | reverse complement strand
TTCTATCTTAATTTACATTTCACTTTTTTTTCATTTTATATGACCTCAGGATAACCTATGGTGATCACTACACTCACTGTACCTAAAAAATGGGATGGCCTTCCTCTTCTCTCCCCGAGTCTTGCATCCTGCTACATCCTCAGGTGGGCAAAAGCATCAATGATGGATCCATTCCCCCATCGACCTGGCCTCCTTGAGACCCTTCATTTGAAGTAAGGTATTCTCTTGCTCTGTGTGTTGACTTCATGTGGTATGTCTAACATTGTAAGTGGCCAGCTGCCTAAGTGTTAAGATCGCATATCAGGTGCTTAGCTAGGTGCTTCTAGGGTTATTTCTGGTGATTCCGAAGGTTTCCAGAAGTCCCCGTTTCCTGGATGTTCGGAAATCGGAGGTCGGTTTGGACGGAAAGTGTGGAAGGACAGAAGTGCTGGGGGCTTCGGACTGTTCACAGTATTTAGGTAGATCAACTAGTCGTTCGAGTGGTTCAAGGTCACAGGGACTGGCTTCAACTTATGTGTTGTGCCCTCCTTGATCGTCTGTCCCTAATTTTGGAAAGTCGGAAAGTTACCGGAACTGAATCAGAACTATGACGCAGAACTAAATCGATATTCATACTGGCGAATAGTCCAGTCAACTAGTGTCTTATATACATGTATCTATCCTTGTACTATCTTGTGCCGAGTAAAGACAAGGGGACAAGGAAAAATACAAGGGGGCTAATGGGGGGCAAAAACAAGGGGCAAGGTACGTGATAATCTTAAGTTTGTTTGCGTGCAGAACCTTGATTTCTGGAGTCACAGAAAGTGTCAGAATCGGAAGTCATGGGTTTCCGATTGGGGCCGTGGAAAGTCTGTTCAGGGAGTGGTCTGAGTTGGTTCATAACAGTATCCCCCCTTCAGGGCCAAGCCCTCAAGGTCCTATGCCTGTTAGAGCGGTGATTAAGGCGGACATGATCGTGGGAGTATTTGTGGGCACCTTGTAGCTCGTAGACGCCGGTATCCATTGCGTATAAAAGGGGGTTCCTCAGGGCTGGCAGGTTTCCCCCCAATGGATGATGCAAGTTTGCAACAGACGGAAAGTTCTGGGGCTTCCTCCTGATCTTTCCTGAATGAGGACAGGGGGTCACCGGTGGTTTCCTGGGCAGACCTGGAAAGGGCCATGCGACATCTGAGGAGTATCAAGGATGAGCTGGTGATCCTTTGGGCTCCTGCTGTCGGAGATGGTTTTCCTTTTGGTGAGCAGGTTCTTCGGACAACCCTCTCCCTGGATGACCTCCTCTTCTTTCTGTAGGGCCCGGTCAAGTCGCCATCCCACAACCTCCCAGGAGCATCTCCAGTAGTCGCTCTGAGCAGGAGCCCTTCCTTAACAGCCTTGAGGCCCAGATGTCGGCCCAGCAGGCTGACACCTGGGACTTGTAACTGTGTCTGCTGGTATAACTGGTGGACTGCTGTCGGAGCTGGAGGATCTGGGTGCTTTCGATCAGAATTCTACGTTTGTTGCCCTTCTGGACTGGGTCTGAGAGAAGACAGTCCAGTCCCGGGGTGCTTTGGAGGCGGCCGGGGGTCATCTGGATGTCCTGGCATCGATGACGGAAAATTGTCCAGAGGAGATGGCACAGATCATGCGTCTTTCATCCCTCATGTCGTCGGTAGTTGAGGGTCGGGTGGAGTCTGAGTCGGGCATGCCACCAGCGGGGCCCATGGTTCCTAATGATAGCGAAGTGTCTGATGATCCTGTCTTCTAATAGGCATCTAGCTTGAATGATTAAATGGTTTTATTGTTCGATAAATTATGGTATCTGGCTGGTCAAGTTCTTACAGGCCCGGTTTGAGTGGGTACACGTGGTGAAAGTTGGAGACTACTTCCATAGCATGTGCCAACTCTGTTACAGGGAGCCAAGAGGTTTCTTCTTCCATTCCTTCGTAACCAGCCCACCTAACTAGGTATCTGAGTTGACAGCCATGGTGTCGGTCAATTTTTGAATCCAGGATTTCTGCTATTTCGTACTCCAGTTCCCCGTCGATTTCGACTGGTGGTTGAGGAGGTATCATTTGACTGGGGAAGGTGTTGGGGGTTGATGGTTCCAGCATGGATATGTAGAAGACAGGGTTAATCAATCGCATGTTTTTTGGCAGACAGAGAGTGTAGGATACCGGTCCTACCTGAGCTATGACTTCGTAAGGGCCTAGGTATTTCTCAGATAATTTCCGGGACGGTCTTGTGGTTTGGATATTGTCCAACTTTAGGAAGACTCGATCCCCGATCCTGATTTCTGGTGCTTGGGTGTGGTGTCAATCTGTGGAGGCGGTGTCAGGGGAACCCCCGATCATGAATCCCGACCAACATCAACCCACCCATATTCCACACCCGCCGACCGAGATCCGTTCGACCCACTCACGGCAGTACCGAACACACCGTGCACCGAACCATCACCCCTGTTGGCGAGTACCCTCCAGAAGCGTCGACTATAACCCTTGGTTCCCCTTTTGTCATTCGTTCTCAGTGTCGAGGCCCTGGTGGAACTTCCTGGTCGGTACGGAGGGCGATGCCTGGTAGAGCGCGGAGCGCCATGGCGATGGTGCTTATATACAGTAGTCAGTGGGCGAAGGGTTCCCTAGAGTTTTCTCTTTGGATCCCCCTTCGCCAGGTAGGCTAGTCCCCATGTATTAGGTACCATACTAAATTTTTGGATCCCCCTTCGCCAGTGCGCCGCCCTAGGGTAGAACGCCTGCTTAGGTTGCCCTTACAGGCGGCATATCGTTATTAGGCAGCAGCTATGTTTTTGCGGAGTTCCTGGTGTAGCTTGTCTAGATTTACCACAAAGTCGTGTGCCCTAGAGGAAGCTAGGTCTTACTTGGGGTGGAAGGTGATGTCCAGGTGATAACCCTTATTGGCGAAGAAGGGAGAGATTCCGGTCATGGCATTGGGAGCATTGTTGTAGGTGAACTCTGTGATCGGGAGGAGGTCTACCCAGTTGTCCTGCTGGTAACTGCAGTATACCTGGAGGTACTGCTCCAGGGTTTGGTTCATTCATTCCGTCTGGCCGTCGCCCTCTGGGTGGTAGCCAGAGGTGAAGTGCAGTTTCATGTCCAGGGCCTTTCCCAGGGATCTGAAGAAGGAGGACATGAACTCCATTCCACGGTCCAAAGTGATGTGTGATGGGACCCCATGTTTGGAGAATACGTGGAGTACGAATAATTTGGCCAGGATGGGAGCTGTGATGGTGTCGTGGGTGGGGATGAAGATGGACTGTTTAGTGAGTTGGTCCATGATGACAAGGATGGAGTCGAAACCGGCTGACGGGGGCAGCTTTTTGATGAAGTCCATTGAGATGGAGTTCCAAAGTTGTGTGGGGACTGGCAGCTACTTCAAGAGGCTGTATGGTTGATGTCTTTGTGATTTGGCATGCATGCATGTCGTGCAGGATTTGACGTAGGATTTGACGGTTTTTTGGAGCTCAGGCCAGATGTATTCCTGTCTAATGAGATCTAGTGTTTGGTTTTGTCCGAAGTGTCTAGAAATGGGGTGGTCGTGTTTGTTTTGTAGGACTTGTAGGCGAAGGTCTCCACTGTCGGGCACGTAGATGTGTTAGTTAAGGAGGGGGAGGCCATCTGGTGAGGCTGACCATTTCCTGTTGGCGTTGTCTAACTTTCCTGATGTTTCCACGTCGCTCTGGGTTGCTGTACAGATGTTGTTATGAAGCCGTTCTGTGTCCATTATCGTGACTGCTCGGAGCATGGGGAAGTATAGTGATGTGGCCCATAGGGATGAGACTAGTTGTTCCATGGTGAATATGGGTCAAAGGTTGTAGGGGTTGACTGTGGCGTACCTGTTTCCTCCTTCCTTTGGTTAGACGTCCCACTGTCTAGTCAGTGCATCCAGTTTGGCTCCGAGGCATCTGGGGTGGAAGCGGATGGTCATGTTGAACTGTGAGAGGTATTCCGACTAACAGACCTGCTGGCGGGTGAGGAGCTTGGTTGTTGAGAAGTATTCCAGGTTTTTATAGTCCATGACTATGTCAACAGGGTCAGGGGACCCTTCTAGGTAGTGTTGCCAGGTTTTGAAGGCTTCGTAGATCGTGAGCAGCTCCTTATTGTGCACGTCGTAGTTCAGTTCTGGGGGTGTGAATGTCTGAGAATGGAAGGCGATTGGATGTATGTTGTTGTCCGTGGGAGAGACTGTCGATAAGATGGCTGTGAGGGTGTAGTCAGAGGCATCTGTCTTGACGATGAGGCGGGAACCGGGAATCCACTGGCTCAGCACAGGGGCCATTGTAAAGGCTTTTTTGAGGGTTTTGAAAGATGTCCTGCAGTTATCGGTGAAGTTCCATGGCGTGTCTTTCCGTGTCAAATGGGTTAGCAGGATCGTGATGTTGGAGTAGTTGAAAATGAAGCATCTTGTCAGGCTTCGGGATTGCCAATGATGCGTGGGCCGAGCATTATAGTAATAGTGCTGGCTTCACGATGCTGGCAGCAAGCGGCCAAGTCCTGCAGGCCGGTTATAGTAACTTGGCTTCAACGTACTCATGCATTGCACCCTACTTTCCATGCGTGCCACTGATTTAGGACAGAGGGATACCCGGGAGGGTGCTGAGAGTGTCAGCCCAGGTAAAGGACTTTAGACAGGAGGAGGGAGGACAAGAAGGCGTAAACCTAGTTGATTTCCAGAACGAAGAACCATCTACATACATTGGCTACTTATATAGGTTAATAAGTGAGATGTGGAACAGAGTGGCACAAGGAATGGAGAACAATAAGGTATGAAGAATCATGTGGAGGTATTGTCCACAATCATTAAGAATAGAACAAGGAATGTGGATGATAATAGAACAATGAAGTATGGCCGAGAACAAAAGAGTGAGTGAGAATAGAACAATGGAAAGTGGCCGAACATAAAACAATAGGGCCACTGCCGAGTGACAATGAATAGTGAGTGTCCCAAGGGTAAACGGGCAAGGGGAAGGACAGGGAATAAAGGAATAATAAAGAATAGGAGGGTGGGATAGGAATAATGAACCAAATGATGAACCAAATGTGCTGAGCTGAGGCCACACACTGGTGAGGGATGATATAGGTAAGGGTTGGTCGGTCGGTACTGCCGAGTAAATCAGAGCACGGAATCATGGACTTGACACATCTGTAGAAGTTTGCGAATCCGAGGAAAGACTGTACATCCTTGACCTTGCGTGGTTCAGGCCAATCCTGAATTACTTTGATTTTGTCGTTAGCCATGGTGAGGCCATTTGGGGACAGAATATATCCTAAGTATTCTGTGGTGTCAGCGTGAAACTGGCATTTGTCTGTGCGGGCATAGAGGTGATTCTTTCGAAGTCGCTTCAGGACTTCGCGTACATGTTCCCTATACTCTTCAAGGTTGTCAGAGTATATTAAGATGTCATCCAAGTAGACCAGCACCGATACATCGAGTAGATTGGAGAAGATGTTGTTCATGAGGCGTTGGAAGGCTTCCAGGGAGTTGCTTAGTCTGAAGGGCATAACGCACCATTCGAAGGATCCATATCTGGTGCGGAATGCAGTCTTCCAATCATCGCCTTCTTGAATGCGGACAAGATGATAGGCATGTCGCAGATCTATTTTTGTAAAGATCCTGGCCTTGCAGGGTCTGTCGAGTAGGTTGGAAATGTGGGGCAATAGGTACCGTTCCTTTTTTGTGATTTTGTTGAGTTCCTTGAAGTTGACACATAGTCAGAGGGAACCATCTTTTTTCTGGGAAAATAGGACGGGTGCTCCACCTTGCGATCGGGATGGGCAGATAAAACCCATGGATACGTGTTCGTCTATGAATTCTCGCAGTGATTTCAATTTGCTTTTGGACAGGGAGTAGATTAGGCCAAAGGGAGGAGAGGTTCCCTCGTCGAGCTCTATTCTCAAGTCATAGGGCCAGTGCGGGGCCAAGGTGTTGGCTCGTTTTTTGCTGAAGACATCCCTGAATTCATGGTATTTGCCCAGGACATTGGTTAGGTCTATAGGACCATCTTTATTCTTATCCAGATCGGAGAGGAGAAGCTGGAAGGTCTGGGTACCCTCCATCTTTGAGATGTGGGTAAATGCTGCCATGTTGACCAGTGCAACTTTAGGTGTGACAAGTGTTTTCTTTGGAGGGTCAGATGAGCGTCGTGTGGGGGCTATGGGTTCCGGTGGTTTCACAGGGTCGGATGGTGATGGAGTTCTGAACAATATACTACCCAATTCCCAGTCAATCAATGGACTCAGAGTTACGAAGAAGGTTATGGAGTGTTGTTCCCCTTGGGGGATCCAGATCGGAAGTTCTACGGTCTCACATACCGAAGAATTGGAGGAACTGTCGAAGAGTTTCAGCGGAATTGGTGTTATGTCGTGGTGCTGGAGGTTGTGTCTCAATACCAGTTCTGAATCAAGAAAGCAGTGTGTTGACCCTGAGTCAACGAGGGTTTTCAGGCTGTGGCCTGGCAGGGAGTCGGAGGTCAGTTGAATAGTTAGCGAATTGGGGCTTGAGAGGGCAGACGCATTGAGCCTAAGCTCCATTGGGGCATTGATGGTCATAATGTCTCCCGTGGTCAGGGTTGGGGTCTTCTCGACTTTCCTTGTAGTTGTAGCAGCACATTCCATGGCAGCTGTAGAGGAGGGTTTAGGGCATTCCTTTACTACATGACCTTCCTTGCCGCAAAAAAAGCAAAGGTCATGTTTGAGATGGCGCTGTCATTCTTGCAAGGTGAGTTTCCCATCTATACTGAGTTTGGGTGAGTGTTGGCTGTCCGATGTCTGGTTTGTTTCCCTGGCATCTTCTGATTTCCGTTCCCAGTATCGGGCATCGATGGACCGCAATAGAAGATGAAGTTGTGGTAGGGAAGGAGGTTTCCCTACCCTAGATATCTTATCCTTGATCCTTCTGGGGAGTCCCTTGTAAAATTGGTGGCAGAGAGCTGAGTCGTCCCAGCATGTGCAGGCGGCGAGACAATTAAATTCAACCATGTAGTTTGTGATGCGTTGGTCGTTGTGCATGTGGAGTTTCTCGAGGTCAGTTTCAGCCTCTCCTTCCAGGTCATGGGGGCCAAAATTGGTTTTCAGCTCAGAGACAAATTCGTTGTGGTCATGGAGCCAGGAGGGTTCATCGTGGTTGGTGAGAGCTGGCTCGAACCAGTCCAGGGTGGTCCTGGTCAGGTATGACAATGTATAGGTCACATTGGAGCTATCGGAACTAAAGTCATCAGGGCAATCTCAGAAGATCAGATTGCATTATATCAGAAAGGCTTGTAGTTTCCTTGGGTCGGACCCGTCGAAGGGGTCTGGGCTCCAGATTTGTGTGGGAGGGATCGCTTTCCTGGAGGTGGAGAGGCTGTTTGCTAACAATGTGATTGCTCTGATGAGGTTTGTCATGTTACTTGGGTGATCCGGGGGAATCTGAGGTGTGGGGTTTTTGGAACCAATGGGTGGTGGGTTCCGAGAGACAGGTACACGACGGAGGAAGGGCCTGGTGAGGCTTTGTAGGAGTCAGGCCCAAGTCTTGTCTCTCATGACGATCAGGAGTGTGAGTACGAATATACTGTTAAGATCGCATATCAGGCACTTAGCTAGGTGCTTCTAGGGTTATTTCTGGTGATTCCGAAGGTTTCCAGAAGTCCCCGTTTCCTGGATGTTTGGAAATCAGAGGTCAGTTTGGACAGAAAGTGTAGAAGGATGGAAGCGTCGGGGGCTTCAGACTGTTCACAGTATTTAGGTAGATTGACTAGTCGTTCGAGTGGTTCGAGGTCACAGGGACTGGCTTCAACTTATGCATTGTGCCCTCCTCGATCGTCTGTCCCTAATTTTGGAAAGTCAGAAAGTTACCGGAACTGAATCAGAACTATGATGCAGAACTAAATCGATATTCATACTGGTGAATAGTCCAGTCGACTAGTTTCTTATATACATGTATCTATCCTTGTACTATCTTGTGCGGAGTAAAGACAAGGGGACAAGGAAAAATACCAGGGGGCTAATGGGGGGTGAAAACAAGGGGCAAGGTACACGACAATCTTAAGTTTGTTTACGTGTGGAACCTTGATTTCCGGAGTCATGGAAAGTGTCAGAATCGGAAGTCGTGGGTTTCCAATCGGGGCTGCGGAAAGTCTATTCGGGGAGTGGTCTGAGTCAGTTCATAACACTAAGCATGCCTACATGACATATGAGACCACTATAGCTGAAAAGAGAAATACAGGGAGATGAAGTCCATAACATGCTTGACTGCTATGCTGGGCTTTTTCCCCTTATTCCCACCAATTCAGGTCCGTATGTGTCATCGTGTAAGCTGTTGGTAGGTATGTGATTGTGGCTGTCCTAGTGTTGTGTTCTGACATTTGGGTGGTTGGCTGGTTGACAGCTCTGTCATTAAGTAGTAGTATGATAGGAGACATTGCCAAAGATGTTGTTGTGACAGCTACATAGCATAATAGTGCTATCATCCCTTGTTTGTTTCCTAAGAGCATTTGTGCTGACTTGGCTTTGCTACCTAGCTTCCTCCTCAGCTCATGCCTGGAATGCTCATGGGATCTGCAATCAAACAGGAAGTGGTGGACTGATTCATCTGCTTTCTTGCACACTGGGTAGAGGGGTGAGGCTGCCTTCTTGATCTGGTGGAGATGACTATTGAGTAGACCATGTCCTATTCTCAGCTGCATGATCAGGCTTATCTGTGCCTGGGTGAACTCTGCAACTGCTTTGTGATATTTTCCAGAAGGGAGGGTGTTGTCGATATTAGTCATTCTAGCATACCTTGGTAAGGCCTCCTATTGTTTCTTCCATTGATATTTGAGGTCTGTTCTAAAGTGCTGTCGCACAGCAGCTATGCTGCATGGTAGTGGCCCCACTCACAGGTATGCTGGCAGCTCTTCTTCTTGACTGCTATTGCCTTTTGATGCTTCCTTTGTCTCTGCATCTGCTACAATATTCCCTTCTACTTCATTGTGTCCTGATATCTATGCAATCTTGAGATCGAGTTGATGCTGTGATATTGGTCTCGCCACCAAATTAGCCATTCTGTTGGCCTGCCCTAGTATGTATTGTGCTGGCCTGGACTTTATATATCCCATTGATTGTATTACTGCTTGGTTGTCTAATAAGATGGTTTCCATCTTGACTGCCCTTTCCTTTGATAAAAGCTCCAGAGCTAGTGTCATGCCAACTGCCTCTGCCTCATATGTTGTATGATCAGTTGTTAATCTGAGGTGATATCTTAGTGCTATCACCCTCCTTCTATGCTTGTAGAGCACTGCTGCTGCACCTGCCTTCCCCTCTATTCCTGAGCCATCTGTATAGATCTTCACATCTTAATTGTCTTCCTCATCTCCTTCCTTGGAGGCCTCTCTGGTATCTGTGTTACCTGTAGTGAAGAGCTAGGCCATGTCTGATAACTGCAAGGTGGGGTAATAGATTCATATGTCCCTGATGTGAGCCAAAAGCCATGAAAGAGTAGGTGTAGAGGGGAGGGGTGCCTCTTGACCAGGCATCTCACATAGGAATGTACTATATCTGTTGGTGCAGTGGATGGGCCTTTGGCAGGGTGACAAGCCAGGTGGCTACACGATGGCATACATTCCACAGTAACAGCTCCACTGGGAGTACAATGGCATGGACCTCTAGTATATATGTGGCTGTCATTCTCATTGCACCTGTGATGGCAATTGCTGCTATCCTTTGCACTGAGGTCAGCTTCTGTACCACACCCACTGACCCTTTTGCCCTTTTTCCTCCTTTTTGATGCTGTACTGGTGTCAAGTACACATACTGAGATCCCGTTAATTTGGCAGTGCTGACCAAGCAGTCATCCTACGTCCACATACAAGTGTCCATGCTGCATGCAAGTCACTTGGTATGCCAGTCTCGGCTCAGCACATCCACCACCCACATTCCTTGTCCTTATCCCTTATCTACTCTATGCCATTCACCATCCATTAATCCCACCACACCTACTCCTCACTCCTCAATACGCCTCCCCTCAGGACTTCCTGTCCTTGTTTTATCCTCGGCCACAACCATTGTTTTATAGTTGGGCACTCCCTATTGTCCTATCCTTGGCCACATTTCCTATTGTTCTATCTTTAATTGTTCTACCCCCATTTGCATTCCTTTATTCTAATTTTACTCGTTGTGGACAAAAACTCCCACATGCTCTGCATACCTTATTATTCCACATTCCTTATTCCACATGTCGCTTCTTATACCTATATAAGTAGGGCATGCATGTATATATTGGTATCGACTAGGCTTAGGCCCCTTACCTTCTCCCCCCCCTCTGTAAAGTCCTCTACTCAGGCTGGCAGCTTTGGCACTCCCCAAGTATTCCCTCTATCCCAAATTGGTGGCATGCATGGTAAGTAGGTGATGAGATTATGAGCAAATGTGCAGTAGGTTTGAGAATTTCTTAGGCAGTCTATTTAATTTTCTCCTCAGTGTAGTCAACCACTCAGGAGGGAAGTATGTGCGAGTGATGTTTCACCTGCACATATACTAGAGCCGGCTCCTGACCCTATCGAAGGTTTGAGCCAGGCTACCAGTCCCTATCCAGGGAGCTGGCCACATGCATCATCTGGTGCATAGGCAAGCGCCCGTGAGTTGTGTACACGTAGATATACAATATCTCTCTCAATATTGAGGGTAAAAATACAGAAAAAATATGGAAAAATAGAGAATCAAAAAGCGCACTGAATCGCACTAAAATCAATATAAAAATACAATATATTGAGATTGGTCTCTCAGGGGTGAGATGCATGTTTGCACCCTACATACCCCCTCAAGCTTAATATATGCCGAGCTTTTCAGTGAGAATCTTCACTCTAGGTCCTGGTAGACCCTTTGTGAGGATGTCTGCGACCATTTGATCGGTTGGGAGATATTCAATTTGAATCTTCTTCCCATCAATCATGTCTTGGATAAAATAGAGTCGTATATCGAAGTGTTTAGTCCTCGAATGTTGCTGATTACCGTAGGCTATTGTAATAGCTGATTGGTTGTCAGCATAAATTTTTATGGGATTTCTAATTGGCTGGAAAACTTCGGTTATGAAATTCTTGAGCCATATAGCCTCTTTTGTGGCATGAGTCATTGCAATGAACTCTGCCTTGGTGGATGAGAGTGCCACGATTGTCTGCTTCTGGCAGCTCCATGAGATGCTCCCAGAGTCAATTTGAAAGATGTATGCTGATATCGAATGTCTATGATCTTATGAGGCCCAGTCGGCATCAGAATATCCTACTATTCCGTCTCGACTCTTCCCTAAGATCAGCTTCTTGTCTTTCATGCCTTTCAAATATTTGAATACTCTCTTTACTGCATTCCAGTAAGCAATCCCTGGATTTTCTAAGAACTGTGATAATAATGAAACTGCAAACGATATATCTGGACGGGTAGCTACTGCTCCCCACATGAGTGAACCAATTGCCTGCCGGTATGGAATTTTTTCCATGGTTTTCTTTTCTTCATCAGTAGTCGGGCATTGCTCTTTGGATAGTTTACATGTAGGATCTAGAGGAGTCATATGTGTTTTTGCGTCCTGAAGATTAAATCGGTCAAGTATCTTGTCAATATAAGATTCTTGTGAGAAACTTATTATACCGGCCGATTTGTCTCGTTCAATCTTCAGATTGAGGAGCCAATGGATTTATCCAAGGTCTTTCATCTTAAAGATGGCTTCAAGATCTTCCTTGATGCCCCGCAATACAATATTGTCTGTAGCCATTATGGTAAGGTCATCTACTGCGGCTCTAATGATGGCATAATCGTTTGGCCTGTGTCTATAGAATACGGCAGCATCTGAGGCTGACTTTGTAAATCCAATAGAATAAAGGGCATTCGATAGACACTTATACCATTCTCTGCCCGACTGCTTGAGTCCGTATATGCATTTTTTCAGTAGTAATACATTTTCATGTTGTTCTTCGAAATATTCTGGCGGCTTGCGCATGTATATTGGTTCCTCGAGTGATGCATTTAAATATGCTACATCTACGTCCATTTGATGTATCGGCCAATTATTTCTAGCTGCTATAGCGCAAATAGTGCATAATGATGTCATACAAACAACAGGTGCATATGTCTCATCGTAATCGACTCCAAAAGTTTGTGTGAAGCCTTGAGCAACAAGTCTTGACTTTGCACGAACTACATCACCCTTCTGATTGTGTTTCATAACATGGGTCCATTTGCTACCGACTATATTCACACCCGGAGGAGGTTTAGTAAGTTCCCAGGTGTCTTTGTCGATTTGCGATCAGATCCCAGTGTCCATGGCAATTTCCATGTAGAATTATTAAGGGCTTCATTAGTTGCCATAGGTAATTGCAAATCATTTGATAGATAGGCAAAATCTTCTTCTTCTGCACTTATTGGTTCGGCGCTTATTGCTAGGTAGTCGCATATATCCTTCTCGCTTTCGTTCTTTGGAATATAAAAATCTGAACTTGATGTGATATCATTGAGTACATTATCCTCAATGTCTTCGTAAGTGAGGGTGGTCAAATTAGTGTGTGCGGCTTCCCCAGCTTGAAATTCATTGCCGGAGCTGATTTTTGAAGCTCTTTCTTGTAATAAGTGTATTCTCTCACTTCTTCTGAGTGGAGGAGCTTCTTTAGGTCTGCTCACATCTGTTTGACTTGGCTGTATATTTTCTAAATCTCTCTTTGGTGTGCACTCGACAATTTCTTCAATGCGGCTCTCACCCGGCTGTAGGTCACATGACAGTACCGGCGCTTGAATAGGTGCCGGCACGGGTGGTATTGGCCTATATTTGATGGCCTTTGGCCCAATAATTGTGCAATCATCTGTAGGTAAAATAGGGGTAATTGAGGGCAATTTAGGTGCCTCAAATATAATATTCCGCTCCACAGATACCCGTTGACTATCTGGCCAGTATATACAATGGCCGTCGCTTTGGGAAGATTGGCCGATCCACTTAGCTTTCTTGGCTCTAGGTAGTAGTTTATCATCTTGTCTGATTTTGACATAGACGTCCATCCCCCATTCATGAGCATCTTGTAAATTAGGTTTTTGATGGTGAATCATCTCATAGGGCATCTTATCCGGTAGAGCTTGTGTATGCATGCGATTTTTAAGGTAGTTAGCATGCTGAATGGCATATCCCCATAAAGACTTAGGGAGATTTGAATCTAGAAAGATTGCACAGGTCTTTTCGACCAATGTGCGATTTAGGCACTCGGCGACTCCATTCTGTTCAGGAGTGTCATGAACAGTATATCGATGTCGAGTACCTTGTTTGTCTAGATAATTATTGAATTCAGAACTTGTATATTCACCCCCTCGGTCTGAGAGAAGTGTTTTGATGCATGCATTCCTCTGCCGGAGCATCATCGCCTCATACAACTTGTATTTGGCAAAGACCTGATCTTTAGTGCTCATAAGATAGAGCACTGATTCCCTTGAGTACTGTTATGGCCCATGCCACCAAATAAACCCACATTAAACCCCACAACCACCCGCACCGTTTCTGGGACCTTTCCGATTGCTCAAAGTCTGAATAACCGATTTCCAGATTTCCAATGCATCATTCTGAGGTTCCATATTTCCGAACCTCTGAAGATTCCGAAGTCAAGGTTCCACTCCTTTGATAGATGACGCGCAGGATCATCGCGTACCTCACTCCTTTGTTCTTCGCTTTATATTGCCCCTTGTACTCTCTTCCCCCCTTGTCTTTACTCGGTAAAAGATAGTACAAGACTAGATACATGTATATAAGTCACCAGTCGACTGGACTATTCGCCAGTACAAATATCGACTTAATTCTGTGTCGTAGTTTCCAATTAAGTTCTGGTAAACTTTCCAACTCTCCGAAATTAGGGACAGATGATCGAGGAGGGCGCAACACATAGGTTGAAGCCAAGTCCCTGTGACCTCAAACCACTTGTACCACCCTATACCGCGAACAGTCTTAAGACCCCTGGCACTTCCCGACTCCCGTCCCCATTCCGATTCTGATCCCGAGTCTGTGACCCTTAGTCTCTCCGTCCCTGGAGTACGAACCTTCCCTTTGGAAACCATTTGGAAATCCTCCGGAAACCCTTCCGGAAGCCTCTAGCTAAGTGCGGACATGCGGATTTAACAGAGGTCCTGCACTTATTCATGTTGGTGAATTGGACAGAAAAGGACGTGGGAATTTCTCTAAGGTGTTTGGGATATAATAGGCATTTCCTGAGCACCCATAATCTATAGCCTATAAAAAAGAGGGGTTCTCTCTCCCTAGAGAGCCTCACTCATTCTCCCCAATGTCAAGCTTCAAAGAGGATCTTGAAGTAGAACTCTTAGAGCAGGTTCGGGCCTATGAGGCTAAGTTTGTAGAGAAGATGTATCAGTTGAAGGAGGAAGGGGAGAAAAGAGGGACAAAGCCTGGAAAGCAGAGGAGGCCCAGAAGTTGGCAGAAGCTCAAAAGTTAGCAGAGGAGAAGAAAAAGGAAGAGGATCAGAAAGTGGAGGAAAGGAGGGTCATGGAGGGAAAAAGGATTGTATAAGAGAAGAGGATTTCAGAGGAGTAGAGGGTAGTGGAGGAAGCTCATGTGGCCAAGGAGAGGAGAATGGCCCTAGAATGCATGCTCCTGGAAGAGACTCAGAGGATGGGAGAGCAGCAGGAGGGGGGAAGATAAGCAAGCCTAGGTGTAATTGCCTTATTAGAATTTAGAGGTGGAAATGTCCCCCAAAAAACCACCAGCGAAGGTGGTAGTTTCTTGTTGAGTAGCTCTCCCTCTGTTTTGGACTGGATAGTAGAAAGTACAAGGAAGGGATAGTTTACATGTATATAACCCCCAGTCAACTGGACTATTTGCCAGTACAAATATTGACTTAATTTGCATCCTAGTTCCCGACTTAGTTTCCAGCTTACTTCCAACATAGTCTCTTGCATGTTTCTGACTTTACAAAATTAGAGACAGATGATCGAGGAGGGTGCAACACATAAGTTAAAGCCAAGTCCCTCTGACTTTAAACACCCACATGACCAGTTGTACAAGTCTAACACCGCAACTGACCACCACCCTAAGTCCTGGCACTTCATTATCAGCCTTCTAACCCTACAGTTGCTGTGTCCTCAACATTACAACCCATGACTGTAAGGGCAACCCTTTTACAGCCCCGAGGTATATCTCGGAGGCGAGCTAAGCAGGGGGAATCCAAAGTGTTTAATTA